>JARJCX010000395.1:0-98841 GCA_029282285.1 Mycena rebaudengoi | reverse complement strand
GATGATGTCTGTTCTTGTGAAACTCAACGGTACCGGAGCCCTTTTCGCCAAAGGCGCGCCCGAGTCCATCCTAGACCGCTGCACCTCTGTTCTGGTCGAGGGGACCACCATTCCGCTTACGCCCGCACTTCGGGCGGCGATTCTGGAGAAGACTGTTTCGTACGGCGCCAACGGCCTGCGCACGCTCGCGCTCGCCTATGTCAACGTCCAGGACATAGACGCCGCGCACTACCACTCCGAGAGCACCAAAGACTACTCGCGGTTCGAGCAGAACTTTACCTTCGTTTCGCTCGTCGGCATGCTCGACCCGCCGCCCCGAGGTGCGGCAGGCGGTGGCCAACTGCAGGGCGGCGGGGATCCGGGTCATTTGCATCACCGGGGACAACAAGGGCACGGCCGAGACGATTTGTCGGCAGATCGGCATCTTTGGAGAGGACGAGGACTTGACGGGCAAGAGCTACACCGGGCGCGAACTGGACGAGCTGTCGCACGAAGAAAAGGTCGCGGCTGTGCAAAGGGCGAGTCTGTTCACACGGACGGAGCCCTCGCACAAGAGCCAGCTTGTAGATTTATTGCAGGGATTAGGACTGGTTGTCGCCATGGTTCGTCTTTCTTTTTTCTGTGCGCCTGAATCATTCTGAATTTGCATCGTCCAGACTGGAGATGGTGTAAACGATGCACCTGCGCTGAAGAAGGCGGATATTGGTGTGGCGATGGGAAGCGGGACCGATGTCGCCAAACTGGCTGCGGACATGGTGCTCGCCGACTCCAACTTTGCAACGATAGAAAAGGCGGTTGAGGAAGGTAGACTTATCTATAACAATACAAAGCAATTCATTCGTTATCTTAGTACGCCTTCTCTCCCTCTCCGCTTATACCCCAGCTAACATTCCTGCAGTTTCCTCCAATATCGGGGAGGTCGTCAGTATATTCCTCACGGTCCTCCTGGGCATGCCTGAGGCCTTAATTCCGGTCCAACTTCTCTGGGTCAACTTGGTTACGGACAGTCTTCCGGCGACGGCGCTCGGGTTTCAAACCCGCCTGATCACTCGGATCATGCGCGTTCCGCCAAGGGACAGCCGCGAGCCGCTGTGGGCAAATGGCTCTTCTTCAGGTATATGGTGGTTGGCCTGTATGTCGGGGCGCGACCGTGTTCGGATACGCCTGGTGGTTCTTGTTCTACACCGGCGGCCCTCAAATATCGTACTATCAGCTCGTATGTCTCCCGAGTCGCGTCCTATTTTTATTTGACTGACGTTGGCTGGCAGACCCACTTCCACCAATGTTCGGCCTTGTTCCCGGAGATTGGGTGCGAGATGTTCACGAATGTGATGGCGCACCGCGCTACGACGATGAGCTGTCGATCCTGGTCACTGTGGAGATGTCAACGCCATCAACTCGCTGTCGGAGAACGAGAGTCTGTTGGTGCTGCCGGTGTGGAAGAACCCCTTCCTCGTCGCGGCCGTTGCCCTGAGCATGGGGCTCCACTTTATGATCCTCTATGTTGCCGTTCTTCACTGTGCGTGCCTTTGTGCTTATTTTTTCGCGTTGTGTGTGCTAACACGGGAGGGCAGGCGCTGTTCGCCATCACCCCCGCTCACTGGATCGAATGGAAGGCCGTGCTGTATCTCAGCGCGCCCGTCATCGTCATCGACGAGATTCTCAAGTTCATTTCTGTGCGCCGTTTTTTTTTTTTTTGCTTTCATCTCGCTCTAACGGGTAATTCTTTCTAGGCAACTTTTGTCAACCCCCCAACCAAAATTAAAGTTGATTGATATGTGTTGTACTTGGCTGAGAATAGAAAATATATTTTGATAGGCGAGGGTGTGCTTGAAGCGGGCAGGAGGTGTGAGGCAAATGGAACTAGTTTTTTTATGGGAGTTCTACACAGTGGGTGCAGGAACACTCACCTGTATCCCCGTTAGCGCTTCTTGAGTACTACTGACAACTCGACGTCGCCGTTACACTCCAGCGGCGTGCTTGGCCCCAAGCGATGTGAATCAAGCGATGTTCTGAATCAAGCGATGTTCTGAATCTGACCTTCGCGCGTTGCCATGCAGTGCGAAATGCTGGGAAGGCAACCCGATGAAACATATTCGACTCGGTACAACCAGTAGTACTAGTAGTGCTAACCATTGAGCTCGCTGGACTGTGGCATGAACGGTTTTAAGCGATCGAAATCGGCGCATGCGTATGTGTGACATTATTGACAGTATGAGTCTTTGTTTATTGTGCTGGGATGTTTAGACAGGAGACTCCACCGGCTTTCTTCTGACCCTCATCTTGCCTCGTTGCAACTGGGCCCCTTCCACTCTCTTTCATCCTCCATTCCTTGACAATGCGTCTCTCCCTCTCCCTCCTCCTCGCCGCCCTCCCTTTCGTCCTGGCCTCGGCCCATCACCCTAATGTTAACCACCGCGAGCTTGCAAAGCGCGCAAAGGGAGACGTCGAAAAGCGTGGTGCAGACGCTCGCTGGTCCTTCTACGCTACTGGCCTGTGCGTCTCCTCTTTTCCTCCTTTTTCACAATTTGACTTGGAGCTGCAGAGGTGCCTGCGGGGGCTACAACAATGACAATGACTTTGTAAGTCGCATAAACACTTGAATAGTCTTTTTACCCACATCTTCCCCTCCAGATTGTCGCCCTGAACCAGCAGGTATGCGAGGCCCGCCCATGGCTAGATGTTGTCCTCACTCGGCCCCTAGACGTTCGGCTACTCGTATCCCAGCAAGTATTGCAACAAGATGATCACCATGACTTACGGCGGAAAGACCACCCAGGCCAAGATCGTGGATTCCGTGAGTTTCCTCTTGTTAGCCCTCCCACCACTCCGACTTACCGTCGCACAGTGCCCTGGCTGCCCCTACAGGTATGCGATACCTGTGCTCTGCTAGATGTTTTTCTCATTCAAGCAACCTTAGGGGTCTCGATCTGTCTCCTGGTCTCTTCAGCTTCTTCGCCTCGCAGGACAAAGGCATCATTTACGGTGATTGGTGGTTCAGCGACGGTGGCGACAGTGGTGGAGGCGGCGGTGGCGGCGAGGACCCCAAGCCCGACCCCCCTGCTAAGCCCGACCCCCCCAAGACGACCCCGAAGCCCGACCCTCCCAAGACGACCCCTAAACCCGACCCCCCCAAGACGACCCCGAAGGAAGACCCTCCCCCCCTACACCCCTCCTACGACTACCAAGACTTCGACCAAGTTGTCGTCGTCTTCGTCCGTACATCACACCTCGTCGGCCTCCCCTACATCCAACAGCCTCGCAGCCCCGTCTGGATCCGTCCCTGGGAAGACTGACTCTGACCCACAGAATCTGTACGAATTTTCGCAGGCTCTGCTGGGTCTGACGGGTATGGTCGCTGCTGCAGGAAATGCAAACTAGATATATATTTATATTTCGATTCCTCCCGCTCGAGCGCGCCATAATGTTATCGTTCAGCAGTGCTAGTTATCACTGTATACCCTTTACTCCATATATACTGCTTGATTTTGCGGAAGAAAACTCGGATGCGCAGAGCGAGCCAAGAGCGCCGAATGTCAGAGCGTGGTTGTCAAGACCAAGTACAAATTAGTTCTGCCTCGGATCATGGATCGCGCCCAAGAAGAATGTCGTATAAGACATGTACAGATTACAGCTGTACAACAAGATTACAAGCAATATGACAGCACGCCTAACAGAATACATATCAAGATTATGGGTTCAACTTCTGTCGTCTCATTCTTCCCAAAAATAGAATGTCATGAATGGTAGCAGGAAACCAACAACACCTGTAGTCCAGTCTGCTTGACCCACTTGAGAGACACGGGGTTGCGTTTCTTCTTCAGATCCTTTATAAGAGAGGTCTTGCTCGGATACATTACGCCCTGCACGGCAGCTGGACCTCGTTGACGGGCATCAAGGTACTCTCCGACGTGTAGGAATGCGTGCGACTTGAGCACGGCTTTGGCGGCAGTGAGGGAGGCGGGGGGAGAGGACGACGCGAGACCCAACTCGACAATGAGCGACTGGAGAAGAGTCAGACGGCACACGGAGGTCTGGTCGGCGAGGAACCTAATAACAATAGTTTCATTAGAAAATGTAATTTCTGGCGGCCAAAAAATTGAACATACGAGTTGATCTGGCTCGAAGCGACTTCGTACATGGACAGACCCGTAAAGTCGACATCTCCGGCCTCCGACGCGCTGTCAGGCTGCTCTGAAATGTCGTCCACGATTGGGCGCGCCCCGAAGCCGCTGACGATGCCCGCCGCCTTGTTCTTTCTGCGTCTGCGCGTCGCTTTGCCCGGGTTCGGGGAGCCTTTCCTAAGCGTCGCGACGGAAGACGGGCGATCTGATGATGGCGTGGATCCTCCCGTTTGTGCCTGCGTGGGAGTTGCTGCCGGCGTCTTACTCCGCCGCTTATGCGAAGCGGAATGACCATCGCCACCGTCTTGGCGCTGAGGGACCTGCACCCTCAGCGCCGCAGCCCTCTTGTTCCGCCTGATAGAGGCCGAGACGTTGCTCACGGTGAGACGGGCAAGATCTGCAGCAAGATTGTTGGGGGTGTTTGCGCCATCGGTGGTTGGCGAGGGAGCGCGGTAGGGGGACTGTGGTAAACTAAGGACCACGAAATCGCCGTCGGATATGGGGGAGGCGCTGCCAGTGGCTGACTGGTCAGAAGACGAGGGGGAGTCTTCTTCTGAGACACTCCATACGATCTCATCGTCCGAGTCGGGAAAGTCGACTTCAAAGGACTGGGAAGAGGCGGTAGACGAGCGGGAGCGGGAGACCATGTCGAAGGAGGAGGCAGAGGAGACAGTAGGGGAAGAAGGGATGGCGGAGATGGGAGTGATAAATGTGGCCATGGCGGCGGGGCTGTTGCGTACAGACGTGAAAGAAGATGTACAGAATTAGAAATGACAAGAGAACGGATGGCAACGAGAGACAAAGCGCGTTTCTGGGTTGTAAAATGGCGAATAGAATGTGGTGGCAGGAAGCAAGGGCTGCTAAGACAGGGGTGCACCCAAACTCCAGTAAATTATACTGCTTCCGCTTCCGCCGATCGCACGCTGTTCCACCGCGACTCCCCGACCCCAAATCCTGCCCTCCAGATCCCTCACTTCCTTCGCCCTCCTTTTCTGCAGCAGCACCCTTCCGAGTCCGTCCTCAGCTTCCACCGGTATCGGAGCAGGAACACTCGTTTTCTTCCCATTACCTAGTTCATAATCTTGGTTCCTTCCCCAAGCGTATAGATCGCGACCGCCGGACAGAGGATTCAGCGTTGCCAGGACGTGGCCGCTGCGGGAAATGCTGATCGAGTGCGGCAGAACACACTGGAGCCGTTGTGTGGCCTCGTTGTCTGTTCGATTTCTTTAATTCATGTACCACCCACTTGCACAATCCAACTCACATTCAACGACCCCACTGATCGTCTTCACTCGAGCGGGAGTGACTTGTGCATTGCTATATGCACTGTTTCCTACACCCCATTGTCCGTCTCCGCTCACGAGCACATCCACGGTGGGTGGCTCGTTCGACTGCGCACGTTCGATCGTGAAGCATGTTAGGTTTCCTCCTGGCCTGAAGTTAAAAATTGCGCAACTCGAAGTGAGCATACGCACCTGCGGACACATCCAAACATCGCGTACTGTGATGCAAAGATTTTGTTGGTGCCAGAAGCACCTCGGTCGGGACTGTAACGACGCTCATAAATGGCTTAGCTCCCAACCCCAACTGTCTGTCCAAATTTGAGTCCCGGAAGCAATGTTGTGAAACGAACAATTCTGACCCATGGTCGTTGGCGCCCCACGCCAGAACCTGTCCCGACGGTGTTCGCACAAAACTGCTATATGCGCCCGCAGCTACTTGCGCTACTTGTACTCCTCTCAGGACCGGAATTTCGTACAGCGAGCTAGTTTCTTGCGGATCGGGGGCGTTGAAACCAAGTTGGCCATAAGCGTTGCCCTTTTTGGTGACAGGGGACGAAAAAGTGCGACCGGTAGAGGTGAGAGCAAGTAGATGGTCGGTCCCACACGAAATCGAGACAAATCTGATATATTGAAAGATAAGATACGTCGCCCGGTACATAGTGAACGTACTTTTCACCCCATCCAAAAGTGCTATCAGGTCGCAATTCCGCATAACCCACTAGCTGCGAAGTGGCCCAAAACCGCCACCAAGGATGCGGGGGCGGCGCCGATAGTGTTTGCTCACTCGCGTCGGAATCCAATACGTAGACTTTTCCAGACTTGGAAAGCGCGAATACACGTCTGTCACTGAGTTGTAATTTGATGATATCCTACGCCAGGCGTCAAGAACCACGACAACTCTGGGAACAAGTGGCGGTACCTTGCCGCTCAAAGTGCGTCTTGGCTTTCCACCTTCGAGGGTTCTCGGCGCATGACCCTCTCCCCACTGATAAACGTCCCCACGAGCGTCCACGCAAGCGGCATGTTTCTGGTGAAGAGCCATATCCCGGAGAGCAACATTCTCAAGCCATGCTGCAGCAAAAGGTCTCTTGATTGTAGTAGAGCTAGGCAGAAGACCGGATAATAGGTTGGACCTGTTTTGGGTATTTTATAGCGGCGAAACGCGACCACGACGGGTTGCGTACCGATTTGAACCCCATACGAGAGTATTCAAAGTGTCGTTTTGGTTAGAGTCGCCTGCAGTTGTACCAACAGCAGTTTTTTGAGGAATAAATGGCGTGGATGTGTCGTTGTGGACAACAGGGCGTGTATAGAACCACAATGACACGGATGCCAGGAGCGCAGAGGACGCCGCTAATCCTCGGCCGCGGCTTGAAGCTGAAGGATGAGCTGCAGTATGAAGCAGCCGAATGGGCTTTGCCCGAATCACGAAACCCCTGAGCATAATATTTTGGATTGCACCCACCCTGCAGAGCGGGGGAAAGGGAGAGCGCTGGGGCTGGTTGTCGTGTTTGTTTTATAGTGATCGGTCAAGTCGCGTCAACAGATACAAGTAGCGCGTCTACACGCGTAAACATTCAACAAACCAAATCCATAAAAGGGGCGACCCATATCGAGCCAATGATTTTGAACCTCTAACCCCAACCACCACCATCTCCGTCGACCACCGCCCCCGCCCACCAACCTCCCTCCCAATGTCTGCATCTCCCGCCCCCGCCTCGGCATCGACCCCCATCGTCGCCAGTGCCACCAAGGCAAAGAAGCCTGCTTCCACCAAAGCAAAGGTACCCAAGAAAGCAACCAAGACTGCGGCGCCCAAAGCCAAGAAGGCAGCAGCATCCAAGGCTGCTACCCCGGCACACCCTTCATGGAAGGACATCATCAAGGTCTTGTTGGTTGTTGGGTTTGTCGCTGCTGTGTTCTGACTCTTTGTTCAGGAGTGTCTCGCTGCCGCCGACACCCCGCGCCAGGGTGTGTCTCGTAATGCTATCAAGAAGGTATGCACCCTGCGTCTTCGTCGTTGTTTATAGCTCAACCTCGACGTCCAGTTCGCCGAGGAGCAGTACAAGCTCACCACTCCGAGCCACGTCTCCCAACTCAACCGTGCCATCACCCACGGCGTAGAGACCGGCATGTTTGTGCAGCCAAAGGTGTGTTTCATTAACGGTCTGTCGACATCTCTTACCCTGTGCCCAGGGCCCCTCTGGCTGTGTCAAACTCGCCCCCAAGGTCCGCTCCGAGTCCTCGAAGGAGGTTTGTACCACATGACTATTGTATTCGCTCATCGCTGACGCGCCGTGCAGAACTCCAAGCCTGCCTCCAAGTCTGCCACCAAACCCGCCGCAAAGAAGACTTCCACCACCAAGGCCGTCGCCGCTAAGCCCAAGGCAAAGACCACCACCAAAGCCGCACCAAAGAAGGCTGTCGCAACCAAATCCGCTGCCACCAAGACCGCCGCCACCAAGAAGACTACCCCAGCGAAGAAGCAGCTCGCCGGCAAGCCCAAGCCCGCCGCGAAGAAGAAGACGTCCGCTGCAGTCAAGGCCAAGAAGGTTCGAGTCTGATCCCCTCCCTCTCTCACCCCTAACCATTCAACCAGGCCGTCGTTGGCAAGAAAGCCGCCCCTTCTGCAAAGGCGAAGGCCGCTGCTGCACCAAAGAAAGTAAGACCCTCGTCGCCGTCGCGGAATCCTGTGCTCATCATTTCACAGGCTACTCCTCGTGCTGCACCCAAGCCCCGATCAACAACGACGAAGACGAAAAAGGCTGCGGCATGATTATTCTCTCCCGTGTTCACTCTATTTCATCCTCTCATCTTCCTACTCTGCTTGTACCACTAGTCTTTACTTATATTCCCTTCTTGTGCTCCGTACTGTGCTCGTACCCATATGCATATGCCTCATGCCCAATGCAATAGATTTCCATCACACATCTTCACACCGCGGAAGCGCGGAAGCGCTCTTCAGACGAGGTTCTATCCAGACTGCCTGTACAGCGACCTTAGTAAACCGATTAGCACATTGTGTTTTGCAAGCCCACCCTCATAATCGGCCGCTCCTCGTTTTTCACAGGCACCCGCGTCGTAGACTGCGCCTCAACACTTGGAGTGTTTACGAACTTGGCAACATTCTCAAGCTTCTCCACATCGATGCCATAGCGCTTCGCCAAAAATTCCATATCGCGCCGGGAGCGTATCGCTTTGCGCTCGTCAAGTAGCTGGCTCAGTTGCGATGCTTGGACACGATTCGGCGTCGGTCTTCCGGCGGCAACTTCATTTTCAGACTGGACACGGGAATTGAACATCTGGTTTGCCAGCTCTGCCTAAATTAAAGACGCGTCGACGTTACATACAGGGTGGAGTTGAAACACGGGCCTTACCGTCCGCACCGTCTGCATGTGGTGGTCAACGCGCACTGGCCCCAACTTCTGTAACTTCGACAGAAACTGCGGGTCTCTAGAATCCCGGTCAATCACTGTGTACCGAGTGTTAATGGCTTGACCGAAGTAATTCCAAGGGTCGTTACCGTCATTTTTCGTTTCGCTCGCAGCTTCGTTCAGCGAATCTGTTGGACGAGGTGTTCGTGCGCCGGACCACGGCGGAGTTGTTACGCGTTTTGGGAGACTCCTCGCCGAAGCTTTAGAGGATATCGCGCCCATCGAGACTGCTTACGTCATAATTCGCAGCCATTTCCAGGGAATCAAATGAATTTCAGTGACTGTATGTAAATCTACAGCCAGGCTTTGTTGTACAATATTTCAAGGAGAAAGAGCTAATATATATAGTAGGAATAAGAGTCATTCCACGCCGTACCAAAACCACCGGCCTTTGTGTTGGGGTAATCCGAAGGGAACGACAATCCTAAGATAAAACCAAAATGGACCAGGGCGTCCAGGGAATAGATAAACAAATGTTCGCAATGAACGTGAGTCGACAGATAGCGGTGGGGGGGGGGAGAGATGGGAAAGGGGTGCGAGGTCATAATAGTCATGTCTTGCATTGTTTTTAATACGTTCCCATGTTTTGGGGAGCCTGCTGATACGCTTGGTACATGTACGCCTGGTAGAGGTGGGGAGGGACCGAGGGAGGGGCCATGCCAGGGTATGACGGCTGCTGCATGCCGAGCATGTTGCTGCCTTGGTTGAGGTTCGGTGACTGCCCTCCGTACTGAACACCTTGCGGCATCGATCCATTGGGCGCGAAACCAGCACTACGACGAGGGCCAGCTCGGGGACTGCTGGCTTCCCCGGAACGCATACCGAAGGGATTGAACGGGTCGACGGATGGAGAGTACGAGGGGCCGGGACCAGAATTGGTCGTGCGGCGGGCACTATTTGGACTACCGCCATATGTTGGGTCGATCTGGAGCTGAGCCGGTCCAGCTTGGGGGTTCTGACCACCCATTTGCAGAGCAGCCATCATGGACGCCAACCCCTGATCATTGGATGGGTAGCCGGAGGGCAAGCCAGGCATGCCAAACGTGCTGTTGGGAGAGGTCTTCGCTTTGCCACCGGTAGGCATGTTGGTGGAATACGTTGGCTGAAAGTTGGGAACGGGTAATCCGACTTCCTCAATGAGCCGACGATAAGCCTGGGTAGCGATGACCTTCAATTCAATCAAGACACGTTTCGTTGCCTCGATGTAGTTCGCCTTCAAGATGGGGTCGATGAACGGACTGGTGAGGATTTTATGCACCACGGCCACACCGTTGACCTGATCCCCAAGGACATCAGCGAGAACATGATCCCCAGGGGACGAGAACAAGGCCTCGACGATTTCAGTCGAAGCGTTGGGCTCGATTTTTTGATTGACAATCCTAAGGACGGTGAGGGAGGCCAGTTTATGGGTGCAGAGATGCGACAGATGAGGCGTGAACCGAGGGGCGAGCAGATTGTATCGCGAAGGGAAACCAGACGTGTCCAAAAGCCAGGTAAGCAAGAGGGCGCCGTTCGGGTTGGTGGCGAGAGGAATGGAGTTGAGAATAACGGCAGTCGCAATACGACGCTGCTGGCTGAGAGTAATGTGCGGGCTCTCGAGACATGCTCTCATACTACGCGCACCGAAACGCCCTTGGGCAACTTCCCACATACGGTCCACGATCGCATCAAAGATGAAATCGTTGGCGGGAGCACCGAAACGAAGGCAGCACCTGCGACTGGGTAAACCCCAATTTCAGGATATTTGAGGTGATGAGACTCACTGCACAACGTAATTTCCAAACTGGTCTAGGAGGAGGGGAGGTGCATATGCACGGAGATTTTGGGCAATCAATGCCACCTCCTCGGGGCTCTGGACGCACTCAATAATCTTTTGCGCAGCCCATGTGCCGTTTTTGTGGATACCAATCATTGCCAGGTTGGGCGTAATGCGCTCCAACATGGCAAACCTAGGGACTGGAGAGCATCTCTCGAACAGCTTTTGGACGACCTGTTGACTTGTGAGTATAACACTCCTTGCCTGATCCTCGATAACATACCGTATTGCCCAGCCAATCCGAAGCCAAGTCGACTATCTCGCCTTCCAGGAAGTCGGAAGCAACTTGATCAATTTCCTCGATGGTCATCGTTCCAGAATCTAAGCGCTTGCGCAGCTCGCGCAACTTGGAAGCATCCCAGCGTCTATTATGGGGTCTCTCGGAGACCAGCGGGATGGTGGTATAATACATCGTGGGGGGACGGAATTCTGTCAATGAGTTATATCATTAAGTTAAACAACAAGAGGAGCCGAAACATACCCGAAAGAGCCTGGATATCAGCCTCGGCGTCCGCACTCCCAGCGCTAAGTTCACTCATAATCATTTGCTGTTCAGTGACCGAAGGTGCCCAGCCCGGGGGTTTAGCCAAGCCGTCTGGGATGTACGCCGCGGTGTGAGTGCCGTTTGCGATCATGCTCAGGAGCAAGTTCGAACGATAGTTCTCGACCGCCCCTCCCAGCACTTGTTGATCAGCCGGAATAGTGGATGCTCCCTTAACGTTTCGAAGAGCGTGGATTGTTGCACCAACGCTCAATTCGCCGATACCCTGGACAGTAAGGTTGGGACTTTCCTCTGGCCCAGCTCCGCCTTCAGGCCCATTCTTGACCGGAACCTTGGCAAAGCCGATTCGGATGGCGCCGACATCGCTACCGAGAACATCTCGCCCGTTCAAAGCCTTCCTAGCGCGGACAGCATCGTCCAAGCGCTCAAAGTTGACTGGTGAGATTATCAGATATGGGCGACGAGCAATCAAGTCCATTGCAACTTACTGAAACCGCAATTTTTATGAGTCAGAACCCTGGCCGATTCGATGGGACCGTAGGGACTGAAGACACTCAGAATGGTCGCAGGAGTCGTGGTGGAAGGAATGGATCCAATCCAAAGGGCTCGGGTTGGGGAAGACTGCAACTCCATTCCTCCCATACTGGCGTTGGCACTCGGAGACTTGGCAGCACCCGGAGACGTGGGAACGGGGCTCGCCGGAGTGCCCTTCGCTGGGGCAACAGGTGCGCTATCAGCCTTGCCAAACCCAATGCGTACGGTTTGACCATTGGGCATGCCGATATTCCCGCCGAGGCGGTTCAGAACGTCTTCCTTGGCACGAATAGCGTCGGCTTGGTCGACGAAGTTGACGAAACCGCACTCCTACGGAAGAGTGTTAGTAGATCCATTTGCATCGCAAGAAATATGGCGCGCCTTCTCGGGCAGGAGCCGCAGACTCTCGATGGCACCGTAAGGTGCAAAAACGTGAATGAGCTGTTCACTGGTAACAACGCCATCGAGATTTCCGATCCAAAGGGAACGAGTAGGCGTCTGGATCTGAGACGCAGGGCCCTCGGACTTGGGTGAGGTGGAACGGTTTTGAGAACCAGGAGCCATCAGGTAAGCAGACACCCTCCCGGCGAGCTCTCCGTTGGGGAAATGAACAGTAGGAGAGGCGGTGCCTTGCGAAGCCATCAACTTGTTGTTTTTCAGGATCCCTGCAGGCCCGGCGTTGTTGGTGACTACAGCGAGGTTGGAGCCTTGGTGCGACATCTCATTGATGTACGAATGGGCGTCAACAGCGTTGGCACGGCGCTGGAGCGAACGCATAGGGTCATCGAGATTTCCGACTGAAATCGCGCGGGGCCTGGCAGGAGCCAGATGATCGGTCTGCTTGAAACCTTTTGCAATGTACGCGGGCGATCCGTAGCCTCCATCTTGGTTGGAGGTTTCGTACGAATTGAGACGTTGCCGGGCGTAGGCGTTGTCGTCGTAACTGTCGAAGTACTCCTCTTCCTCTTCTGCTGCAGGAGTGGACAAGAGCGAGCCAGCAACGACGGAGGGCCGTGTACGGTATGGGTGCGACACTGTCGTAGCGCGTAAGCGAGACGGGTTGCCCGCAAGGTGGACAGCGATCGCGGCCTGGGCTTGATTGCGCAACTCGGAGATGGTGGCGGCGGGAGGGGGCCTGTGACTGTCATCCAATCCGAGATAATCGAGTGTATGGACGTCGAAATCGTCCGCCGAGTCGGCCGAAGTGACGGAACGCAGCTCGTCCAGGGTTCCAAATCCACCGTTGCCGTTTGTTGAGGAGAGCCAGGAGGAAGAGAATATGGAAGGTCCAAAGGCATTCGAGAGCCCGCCGGTGGGGAGAGTGAGCGATCCAGACCGAAGACGACTGTTGGGCTCCCTCGCCGCGGATGAGGCGACAGAAGAAGCGACAGAGGTCGAGTGACGCAGACCGGGTCGCGACGGCGCCAAGGCTGATGTAGGGGTTAAGACCTGTCGCTGGGATTGGTCGAGCAAAGAGTCGGTAGAGGCATGAGTGGTGCCCAATGTGTTGGAGGCGGCAGCAAAGCGCTGGGCGGCAAGTTGTACATTGGAAGGTAAGGTCCCAGCCCTTGCCCTCCTGAACCCTGGCGGGTAATTAGTGGGAGGCAGAACCGAGCCGTCCCCAGGCGTCGCGACAGAGGGCGAAGCCTCATTAGGAGGCGAGCCGCCAGATTCAAGGGCGCGCAGCGCAGGGGGCCTGTATCTGCCGCCGAGCCTCTCCTCTGCTTGAAGCTCCCGTGCCCTACATGGACTGGTCAAAAGGGGTACCAAATGAACGAGAAAAGGGAGGACCTTTTGGCAAAGGCCGCCGAAGGAGCGGGGGGCGGGGTCTTTCCTGGAGGAGGAGCCCTGAAGGCGGGGTTGTTGTCGGCGGATAATGACATTATACGTGGAGAATGAAGAAGGATTAGGGATTACGAATGTGCGCGGACGCTTGCCAAAGGCAATTATGTCGATGTCGACGGTCTCGTAGTATGAGGGGGGCGAAAATACACAGAACACAAAACTAGTAGATGGGAGGTAGCAAAGATTCGCCGCGAGGGCGAGAAGATGTGCTGTCGGAGTTTGAAACCATCTCTATATCACGATTCTCTTCTCACTCCGGCGGAGCTAATAAAGCCGTCTTTCGTTCTCTGGCGCTACATTTCCGCCAGTATCCGCCTACATCGCTCGCCCCCGACCCGGTCTCCTGTCTCTATGTACAATCTCTGCGCCTCCTCCACCTGTTCCCGGCTCCCACAAATTCTTCCAATCCCCGCAAGACACCCGGCGACGTCCCTCAGGCCTTCGTTCGATCGACAGATGGGTCGTGCTGTCCGGAAGAAGAGCAGTGCCGTCCGCTTATCTCCGTCCGCAATAAAGCACTCTCCCAGCCGCACCAGCGTCTTGCCCAACCCCTTGACGTCCTTACTTTGCCGCTGAATGGCAGCCGCGACGAACAAATGTTGCAAACCCACCCGCGGCCAACCGCGGCGTATCTCAAGCATGCCGAGCTTCATCCGGCAAGCGGCTTCTTCCTCTGCGAACCCTAGCGACACTGCAGCGATTAAAGCTTGCCGATAGAACGTCTCCGCTTCGCCGTGCCTGTCTTCATAGAGCGCCATGTCACCTGAGGTATCCTGAGCACACCAATTCTCACAGCTAGGAATGATACATACCGTAGACAATGTCGCAATGCAGCTTTCCATGAGCGAGGTTTCTCTGCTCGAAAACGCGAGACGCATCGCCTAAGTGGCGATTGGCCTCGGGATAGTTGTAGAGGAGCGATGCAACAGTGCCCAACGACATGTGAGCATATGCCGCAATACCGCTCTGGGCGAAACCCGACTCGCGGAATACGGTTATCGCCTCATTGTAGTCTCTTTGCGCCGATGCAAAGTCGCATCGGTCCATAGCACTGTCTCCCTTGCTTATAAGTATCCGCCCTAGCTGGAAAGGAGCACCGGCTTGTTTGAAAATTTCTGCGGCTTCCTCATACTTGACATATGCGTCAGAAGGGTTACCTCTGAAGATTGCGATTCGTCCGAGCCAGTAGAGGGTCAGGCCAATATTGGTCAAATTCTCCACTTCTCGGAAGAGCGTCAACGCCTGCTTCTTGTAAGGCGATGAAGTTTGCAAATAAAACACAGATGTACATACCTGTTGGCTGAGAGTTTCTGAAGTATCTACATCGCCTTGGTAAAATACCATTTCAGACAAGCATGATAGACATTTCGCCTGTACATACCGGTTAGTTTATTTTGACATTCATTGACGGAAGGCGTACCTGGCAGTATCGTGCTGAATAGCTTTCGGTTTTGTTCTGCGATTCGATTGAGAGTGCAAGGGCCTTTTCATACAAGGCTTTACACTCTTTCTGGCGTTTGGTAGCTGCGATTCGGAAGGTAAGAATAAACGTCTGGAGTTGTGCAGAAGCCCAGACCTTTATAGATCTGCCCAAGTAACCACGTAGATTCTATTCAGCAGGTCAGAGGCATGAATTTCATCTGCAATAGTTGATGCTCTAACCAGCTTGCCCACTGATGTTCCCACTCTCCTCATACAATCTCAAGGCTTCTCTGCACAGGCGCTCATGTTCCCAATTTTGATCCCCGATATTGATCCATGCCAAATGGTAGAGGACATCTGCTCGTAGTCCCTGGTCACCGAGTACATTTGCGGCTATTCGCGCTGCTCGAAGAGTCTCCGGGTTGCCAAGCCGAGTGTATCGAATGAATTTCGAAAGGTCAATCGCTGCTCTAATGGCCGCCCGCATCATGTCATTGGTGGTCTTCGGTGACTCTTCCGTTGATTCTAGGGTAAGATTGACAATGGAGTGTAGATTCCCGATTTCTGGCGCTAATCGTTTCACAATGTCCTGGCCATGCGGGCCCCTGCGAGCGAGTTTGTTAATGACCAGCCACGAATGAGAGAAAGTACTCACCCCAAGTCAGAGGAGAGGCCAGCCAAACCCATATAATAGGTTAGGACAGACATACGGTGAGCAGTATCAGAATGATGATAGAGAAGCATGTGGGCGCGGATGGGAGAAAGAACACGGGTCCTGTTGTTTCCATCGTTGTACGCTAGAGCCGTCTGCCACAAGGCAGACAAAGCCCTCCTGAATTTAATATTTGGGAAAATGTCTCCCAGTTGCGTGTTCTCCACCCCGTCCGGTAGAAGTGATATTAAGCTGAGCAGTTCCAGCGCCTAACAATGGTCAACCGGAGACATTTTCATAAGAACAGAAGAAGGCACCTCGGGTACGGCCTTCATTCGAGGGCTATTCAATGAGATGCCGATAGAAATGTCGAGACTCGACCGGCGGTCAGGTGTCCGGTGCAGCAATGAGCTATGCTCTTCACGCCATCGGGCCAGGAGCGTCTCAGTGCTGTCCGTCTCAGCCAAATTGGCCATAAGAGCGATAGCAAGAGGTACATAGTCAATTGCACTTAGTAATCTATACCGGCGTATATGAAACCAGCGTTCAAATCAGAGGAGGATCACATACGGGTCAATCCAGGGATCGTCTTCTACACAATCTGATAGTGCCAGGAACGCTTGCCGTGCAGATTGAACATCCAATGGGGAAAGCGGAGGGAGAAAAGGCCGCGACCACTGCACACCCGCGGGCCTTTCGGATCCCCGCATCGTGAGGACAAGAGCCAGGTTTCCCAGCGCGGACAGGGAGGCCAGAAAGCTCTCAACCTCCTTCTTCGACGCGTCAGTGGCCTCCCAGGGTGATTCGAAATTGTCAAGGACGAGGATCGACCGGTGCGGTGAATCCCCGAGCATATCGAGGATCTTCTTCTGTAGTTTGTCGCCTTGCAATCCAAGGGGCCCTGCTATGGCCGTCAAAAGCTCATCTTTTCCTCCGGCCGCATCACACGCGATGAAATAGCGGCGGTCACCGAAACAATCGACGATTCGTTGGTCATACAAGACCATTGAAGCGATGCTTGTCTTCCCGATACCTGCAAAGCAACGATTCATTAACAGGAGTACACGATCAGACAAACCTGGATACCTGCTGCACCCAAAATTGCGACTTTGCCTGGGGCAGAGGCAGTCAAGACGGCGACGGCGGCGTCAATTTGCTTCTCCCGCCCATAGAAATGCCTGGGCACGCGGGGCAGCACGGGTGTAGGAGCGGCGCTGTAGGTAGCAGCACATCAGACGCGTACATCGGCTGCGCACAACACAGGTACGCACCTCTTGGCTGTATTCGCCGGCATCTTGTACCGGGGGTTAAATGGCGTCGAAAGCATAATGGCGCACTATCCCTCTTACCGGGTTTCCTGTCCTGATTTCGGACATTACTGCCTGGCAGACTTCTCTGATTTCGTCAAGAATCCTGTCTTTTCGGGCCGCATCTAAAGTCTCAGAGCGCTTGAGACCTGGGCAGGTGGTAAGTTTTGAGTAATTTAATGGGAGGAGGCAGTGTCGGTAGCGCGTACATGCCTCTCTGGATCCGAATTGAGGACTGAAGCTGTTAACATATCGTGACGGTGGTAAGCAAACGGCACGCAGGACAGCGGCAAATACAACTTACCGAAAACAAGTCGATAGAGTGCTTAATAGACCGCTGCAGCCTTTGGATCTTGACCTCGTCCTGCAATATATGTCCAGATTAAATTTTGCTGAAGGCCATCTATCAAGAGAAATTACCTGAGAGTGCTTGACGAACCAGCTGAATGATCCACGCTTGAAAAGCTCCTTCAAAACATCATGGCAAGCCTCCAACTCCCTGCCGGCGCACTTTAACTACCGAGTGCCGCCAGCATTACAGTACTTACAGGCACAGTTTGGAGATCTGATCAAGGAGCTCAGTGTCGGCGGCAATTTCCTCCTTGTGTTCCTCGACTTGACCGGCTACAGCCATCGCCAGCGCGCCGATGTCTTGCGCAAGCGCTGCCGACTCGCCTTTATTCGCAGTCGCGGTCTATCACGCGTTGCTCAGCACACAACGACTCGGGCGCTGCTTAGATAACGAACCTGGCATGTATCGAGCAGTAGATACACCACACCCGCGAATCCTATGCGATTGCACGCTGAGACACGAAACTGATGGCAGAATAACAGAACTACCACTGACCTTTTAAAATACCAAGATTTGCGGCCTCACCGATCTGGCTTAGCAGCAGCAAGCTCTGGTTGAGCGTGCCGGATTCCAACACCGTGGGGGCTTGCAATCGTCTCGACATATGGGGAGAGATTAGACCATGCAGGGATCAGTGAGCAAGGAAGAATGTTGACGGACGAATGATGATTATACAGTTCGCTCGCTATATACCCGCCAGTAGCAGGTGTGAGCGCGGGACGCGCCGAGCACGGAGACAGAGAAGCCCGACTCCAAAATGCAGACATTGCGAATAAAGATATCCACAGCTATTTATTTTCCCCGAGTTGGGTACCGCGGTCACATAGCCTGGCCCATTATACGGTTTGCTATTCCCGGTGCCAAGGGGCGTCCACTAACGTTATCCATGAATTCAAGTAGTGCTGTCGTCTACTGTTTGGCATTGATCATTGATGTGATGCACCCGAGCGGTAAGTGCCGACGAGAGGCTTCGCTCGACTTCAAGTGCCTAGGGAGCGATGAGGGAGGAGTGTGCAATGTTGGATACCTAGTTTTACCCATGCATTTCAACGCCTCGCCGCTGAATGGCGACCACGCGTGCATGAAAGCCAAAGAAGGACAAATAGTAGATGACAACAGATACCTGAATTCACGGATAACGTTAGTGGATGCCCCTTGGGCGGAGCTATTAGCTAATAAAGCCGTCTTTCATTCTCTGGCGCTACATTTCCGCCAGTATCCGCCTACATCGCTCGCCCCCGACCCGGTCTCCTGTCTCTAAGTACAATCTCTGCGCCTCCTCCACCTGCTCCCGGCTCCCACAAATTCTTCCAATCCCCGCAAGACACCCAGCGACGTCCCTCAGGCCTTCGTTCGATCGACAGATGGGTCGTGCTGTCCGGAAGAAGAGCAGTGCCGTCCGCTTATCTCCGTCCGCAATAAAGCACTCCCCCAGCTGCACCAGCGTCTTGCCCAACCCCACGACGTCCTTACTTTGCCGCTGAATGGCAGCCGCGACGAACAAATGTCCCAAACCCACCCGCGGCCAACCGCGGCGGATCTCAAGCATGCCGAGCTTCATCCGGCAAGCGGCTTCTTCCTCTGCGAACCCTAGCGACACTGCAGCGATTAAAGCTTGCCGATAGAACGTCTCCGCTTCGCCGTGCCTGTCTTCACAGAGCGCCATGTTACCTGAGGTATCCTGAGCACACCAGTTCTCACAGCTAGGAATGATACATACCGTAGACAATGTCGCAATGCAGCTTTCCATGAGCGAGGTTTCTCTGCTCGAAAACGCGAGACGCATCGCCTAAGTGGCGATTGGCCTCGGGATAGTTGTAGAGGAGCGATGCAACATTGCCCAACGACATGTGAGCATATGCCGCAATACCGCTCTGGGCGAAACCCGACTCGCGGAATACGGTTATCGCCTCATTGTAGTCTCTTTGCGCCGATGCAAAGTCGCATCGGTCCATAGCACTGTCTCCCTTGCTTGTAAGTATCCGCCCTAGCTGGAAAGGGGCACCAGCTTGTTTGAAAATTTCTGCGGCTTCTTCATACTTGACATATGCGTCAGAAGGATTACCTCTGAAGATTGCGATTCGTCCGAGCCAGTAGAGGGTCAGGCCAATATTGGTCAAATTCTCCACTTCTCGGAAGAGCGTCAACGCCTGCTTCTTGTAAGGCAATGAAGTTTGCGAATAAAACATAGATGTACATACTTGTTGGCTGAGAGTTTCTGAAGTATCTACATCGCCTTGGTAAAATACCATCTCAGACAAGCATGATAGACATTTCGCCTGTACATGCCGGTTAGTTTATTTTGACATTCATTGACGGAAGGCGTACCTGACAGTATCGCGCTGAATAGCTTTCGGTTTTGTTCTGCGATTCGATTGAGAGTGCAAGGGCCTTTTCATACAAGGCTTTACACTCTTTCTGGCGTTTGGTAGCTGCGATTCGAAAGGTAAGAATAAACGTCTGGAATTGTGCAGAAGCCCAAACCTTTATAGATCTGCCCAAGTAACCACGTAGATTCTATTCAGTAGGTCAGAGGCATGAATTTCATCTGCAATATTATGATGCTCTAACCAGCTTGCCCACTGATGTTCCCACTCTCCTCATACAATCTCAAGGCTTCTCTGCAAAGGCGCTCATGTTCCCAATTTTGATCCCCGATATTGATCCATGCCAAATGGTAGAGGACATCTGCTCGTAGTCCCTGGTCACCGAGTACATTTGCGGCTATTCGCGCTGCTCGAAGAGTCTCCGGGTTGCCAAGCCGAGTGTATCGAATGAATTTCGAAAGGTCAATCGCTGCTCTAATGGCCGCCCGCATCATGTCATTGGTGGTCTTCGGTGACTCTTCCGTTGATTCTAGGGTAAGATTGACAATGGAGTGTAGATTCCCGATTTCTGGCGCTAATCGTTTCACAATGTCCTGGCCATGCGGGCCCCTGCGAGCGAGTTTGTTAATGACCAGACACGAATGAGAGAAAGTACTCACCCCAAGTCAGAGGAGAGGCCAGCCAAACCCATATAATAGGTTAGGACAGACATACGGTGAGCAGTATCAGATTGATGATAGAGAAGCATGTGGGCGCGGATGGGAGAAAGAACACGGGTCCTGTTGTTTCCATCGTTGTACGCTAGAGCCGTCTGCCACAGAGCAGACAAGGCCCTCCTGAATTTAATATTTGGGAAAATGTCTCCCAGCTGCGTGTTCTCCACCCCATCCGGTAGAAGTGATATTAAGCTGAGCAGTTCCAGCGCCTAACAATGGTCAACCGGAGACATTTTCATAAGAACAGAAGAAGGCACCTCCGGTACGGCCTTCATTCGAGGGCTATTCAATGAGATGCCGATAGAAATGTCGAGACTCGACCGGCGGTCAGGTGTCCGGTGCAGCAATGAGCTATGCTCTTCGCGCCATCGAGCCAGGAGCGTCTCAGTGCTGTCCGTCTCAGCCAAATTGGCCATAAGAGCGATAGCAAGAGGTACATAGTCAATTGCACTTAGTAATCTATACCGGCGTATATGAAACCAGCGTTCAAATCAGAGGAGGATCACATACGGGTCAATCCAGGGATCGTCTTCTACACAATCTGATAGCGCCAGGAACGCTTGCCGTGCAGATTGAACATCCAATGGGGAAAGCGGAGGGAGGAAAGGCCGCGACCACTGCACACCCGCGGGCCTTTCGGACCCCCGCATCGTGAGGACGAGAGCCAGGTTGCCCAGCGTGGAAAGGGAGGCCAGAAAACTCTCAACCTCCTTCTTCGACGCGTCAGTGGCCTCCCAGGGCGATTCGAAATTGTCAAGGACGAGGATCGACCGCTGCGGTGAATCCCCGAACATATCGAGGATCTTCTTCTGTAGTTTGTCGCCTTGCAATCCAAGGGGCCCCGCTATGGCCGTCAAAAGCTCATCTTTCCCTCCGGCCGCATCACACGCAATAAAATAGCGGCGGTCACCGAAACAATCAACGATTCGTTGGTCGTACAAGACCATTGAAGCGATGCTTGTCTTCCCGATACCTGCAAAGCAACGATTCATTAACAGGAAGACACGACCAGTCAAAACCTGAATACCTGCTGCGCCCAAAATTGCGACTTTGCCTGGGGCAGAGGCGGTCAAGACGGCGACGGCGGCGTCAATTTGCTTCTCCCGCCCATAGAAATGCCTGGGCACGCGGGGCAGCACGGGTGTAGGAGCGGCGCTGTAGGTAGCAGCACATCAGACGCGTACATCGGCTGCGCACAACACAGGTACGCACCTCTTGGCTGTATTCGCCGGCATCTTGTACCGGGGGTTAAATGGCGTCGAAAGCATAATAGCGCACTATTCCTCTTACCGGGTTTCCTGTCCTGATTTCGGACATTACTGCCTGGCAGACTTCTCTGATTTCGTCAAGAATCCTGTCTTTTCGGGCCGCATCTAAAGTCTCAGAGCGCTTGAGACCTGGGCAGGTGGTAAGTTTTGAGTAATTTAATGGGAGGAGGCGGTGTCGGTAGCGCCACAGGTGCCGTACGTGCCTCTCTGGATCCGAATTGAGGACTGAAGCTGTTAACATATGGTAAGCGAAAGGCACGCAGGAAAGGCGGCAGATGCAACTTACCGAAAACAAGTCGATAGAGTGCTTAATAGACCGTTGCAGCCTTTGGATCTTGACCTCGTCCTGCAATATATGTCCAGATTAAATCTCGGTGGAGGTCATCTATCAAGAGAATTTACCTGAGAGTGCTTGACGAACCAGCTGAATGATCCACGCTTGAAAAGGTCCTTCAAAACATCATGGCAAGCCTCCAACTCCCTGCCGGCGCACTTTAACTACCGAGTGCCGCCAGCATTACAGTACTTACAGGCACAGCTTGGAGATCTGATCAAGGAGCTCAGTGTCGGCGGCAATTTCCTCCTTGTGTTCCTCGACTTGACCGGCCACAGCCATCGCCAGCGCGCCGACGTCTTGCGCAAGCGCTGCCGACTCGCCTTTATTCGCAGTCGCGGTCTATCACGCGTTGCTCAGTGCACAACGACTCGGGCGCTGCTTAGATAACGAACCTGGCATGTGTCGAGCAGTAGATACACCACACCCGCGAATCCTATGCGATTGCACGCTTAGACACGAAACTGATGGCGTAATAACAGAACTACCACTGACCTTTTAATACACCAAGATTTGCGGCCTCACCGATCTGGCTGAGCAGCAGCAAGCTCTGGTTGAGCGTGCCGGATTCCAACACCGTGGGGGCTTGCAATCGTCTCGACATATGGGGAGAGATTAGAGCATGCAGGGATCAGTGAGCAAGGAAGAATGTTGAGTCTTGACGGAATGGACGAATGATGATTATACAGTTCGCTCGCTATATAAGCCCGCCAGTAGCAGGTGTGGCAGGACTGAGCGCGGGACGCGCCGAGCACGGAGACAGAGAAGCCCGACTCCAAAATGCGGACATGTGCGAATAAATGTATCCACAGCTATTTATTTCCACCGAGTTGGGTCACATAGCCTAGCTGATTATACGGTTTGCTATTCCCGGTGCTATTCTACGTTACAAAAACAAGAGCAGAGTACTACTGAGTGTGGGTTAAAGCTAGGATCGAACGAACCAAGAATATCAATACAGAATGCTGAGCAAAATGCGCATCAGCAAAAGCAAAAAGACGCCATTGATGCGGGGTATTCGAGGTCGTCGTGATAATACTGTAAGCCAAAGTCGGTAGCCTGCGTGTGTGGCAGAGGCAGCAGGGGAGAAGTAAAATATGATGATGATACAGATCTAATGTCGGAGTCTCAAGAGAATAAAAAATACGCCAAAAAATGACAAACAAAGAATGAAGGGCTAGAACATCGTGTGCGTGCAGGCATAGTTCATGGGCGGAGGCAAGACACACGTACGTCATGAAAGTGTAGAGCCGCGTCGGCGAGAGCGTGTGCGCGACTGGGCGGCAATAATAGCATCGGCAACTCGCTTCGACCGTCGAAGGGGCCGCCCAGGCCGCCCTGGTACCGGCTCAGTTAACGTCGTCGTCGTGTCCTCGTGCATCTCCCCATCAGTTGGGGACGGCGCCTCCGACGACAATGGAGATAACGAGCTATCCTTGTCCCAATCGGTGGTGATGCATAACTCTTGGAACATCTCCTGTTCAGTGGAGTTTAGCGGCTGTTCCGCCGGGGTCGTGTCCAGATCGGGAGCAAAGGTGGATGATGATGCCAAAACCGAGGAGATGTCAGGGATCGACTGCTCCTGCGAGCCCCGGCTGCACAGTTGCGTGGCCTGCAGCGTAGAACCAAAGTGCGGCCCAAACTGTTTGAACGTCCGGCCCGATCTGCTTGACTTATGGAAGTCTTGCAGGGCAGACGGGAAGCGCTCATACAGCGTGTCCGACAGGAAGATGCCGAGGACACCATCAGGGAGCGGGTGGTCTTGTACGTACGCCTGGGCGGCTGACAAAGGAACCCAGGTGCCCGCAACAGCAGGCGAGCCCCTCGATATAACCGTCGCGTTGGGAATGGTGCTCAGTACGGGATAAGGAGCTTTGGAATAGGATACGATGGGCGATAGGTTGACGAAATCGGTGTCGAGCCGTCGAAGGAGGGTAAATGTCCCAAGCTTCATTTGGTACACGGAGATGCCTATTAAAATGGTTAGTACAATGAACAATACGAAATAAGAGTGAACGTGCCTTCGATTTGAGTGGCAGTGATGGTCGGGGTGCATGGAAGACATGTGTGGACGATAACCGTATCAGAACTCCACCCATCACAGCGAGTGTCTTGGGGAGATATGCATGGTGGCTGAAACGAAAAAGGAGGAGAAGTCGAAGTTGGAGAATTCATGGACATAGTTTCAATGAGTGATGCAAGGGTTTGGGTGACAATTGTTGGCGGCTCCCGCGGCTTCGCCGTTTCGGGCGGCGGCGAGGCGGGTACCATGAATGGTGTGGTCGAAGAGAAGAATGAGAAAAAAGACGGCGCTGTCTTTGAGCGAGGTCGGACGGTGCTGAACTGTGCGCCATTGTCGAACTCTGATTCAAGCTCTGGAGTGTCAGAATCTCTCCACGTGTCGGTACCTCGCCGAGACGAGACGGGCGAGGATTCGCTCTGGGAAAAGTTGAAAAACGGAGTGGAGGATATGAGAGGGGAAAGTGGTGAGGAAGGTCCCGGCACAGGATCGCGAAAGCTGTCAAATGAGCTCGACAGTGGATCCAAGTCGAGCTCCTCCTGCTTTATGTGTTCATCGTCCTCTGGGGTGTACCAGATACGGCCCGGGTCGGCATACCCTGAGTGCCAACTCCAGTTATCGATAGATTCGACCTTTACGTCACTGGCCAGACGAACATCGGCGCCAAAGTCATCCCATGTGTCCAAATCGCGGGGTTCCTGCTTAACTGCAACCTCCGCCAACACAGGCGCTGACGCTGACGGAGACCGAGGACCGGGGCTCTCCCACATGGTCTCGCCGTCTCCCTCGCTGTCATCCGCGTCCCAATCGAAATCAGAATCGGCTTTGGCTGGGGTCTGCATGCGGCCAGTGGAGGAGCGACGACCGCCGGTCATAGAAATGTGATAGTCATCGTCGTCGTCTTCTGAATCAGGGGGCAGTGAGCCCTCGCTGTGCGATACAGAGGAAGAGCGCTGGTAGGGCGTCTGTGGGGGAGGGAAATAAGTAGAGGCGCCGTCTACAGCAGGCGTGTAGCATGGTATGGATATGGATCTTCGAGGGTATGGCGGTAGCGACCATGGTTTCTCTTCCGCGGGTCGGTCGGGGTGGTCCGAGTCATCGTCTGATGAATCATCGGACATGGAGTCATCGTCGTCGCCGTCATCGGATACGTCGTGAATGGGAGCCGGCGCTGAAGAAGCCGGGGCGGCGATTGTGGTGACAAATGCCTTGAGCGGCTTGAGTCTCAGCGTCAATTTGACTTTGGGCGGCGGCTCGCCAAGTGAATCAGAGTCTGAGCTTGCTGCGGCAGCACTGCCTCTGAGGAAACGCTTCCGTTTCCTGCCGCATTCCTCGTCGGGTTCGCTATGTTTCCTCTTGTCCCGCGCAGTGGAGTGAGATGACATGCGGCCATTCTCTCCATACTCACACAGCATTATACCTGCGCGGGCGAAGGGGCACGGAGCCCCTGTCGCGCCACTCAGGTACCACACCATGGTGCCGCGTCTAAAATTTGTGGTACGATTCTCTGTGCTGGTCGCGCAGTGAGAGCCGCCAGAGCGCGAATGCAGTGCGGGGAGGAGATCGTCGTCCGAGGGGGCCTGAGAGGGTATGGCGAAGCAGCAGCGGGTGGTCCTGTTGACTCTCGCAACGCTGCATGTGGGTGCGAATATATGTTGTGATCGCCTGACTGGCTGCGGACACGCTATGGAGGAGTCAGAGATAGAGTCAGCAGAACGCAAGGGGGGGCTTACTTTTGGCAAACGAGACCGTTGGCGACGGTCATGTCTGCAAGGTCCTTGATGGTCATTGCGCGGTTATCCTAGCAAAAAGGTGGTGAGACGGGGCGCGACAGAGACGATTGAAGGGACGCACGACGGACATGAGAGAACGCGCAAGTGCGAGAAAGGCCTTGCTGCCCGCGTCGTCGGGGTGGAGTACGATATGAGGGGGAGGAAATACAAGGGGATTATTTGAACGTTCTGTATCATTAGAGGACGATTTTGTCCTGCGGTTGTGGGCGGACGGTGGGGGCGACTGGCGCAGACGCGGCGCCGGCTTGATTGTAATATTGTGCCGTATTCTGGTGCCATAGCTGTGGTTTGGAGGCGGGCGTTGTTGTTGGGTGGTGGACATGGAGGCTTGTCATTAAGGGGAGCCAACAGTCGACCAGCGAGAGATTTGAACAGAACAAGGTGGTGGTGTGGAAGTGGGCGATTTTTTCAAAGAAGGAATCGGAAGAAAGAAGACAACAAAGGGTATCAACATCTGCCCGAAAGGGGCTATTGTGGGTTGATCGGAAGCCTGCTTAACAACAAGGAGCTAATTATATTTATTATTCAGGGTGAAAGGGGTCCCGCAGTAGGCAGTAGCAAGCCTTAGCAGGGGTTAGCAAGACTTTGTAGAGGCTTAACAGACTTGGTAGACTTTTGAGTACGCGTCAAATGTTCTACGCGATTCTCGCCGTTTCCCATGATGTGCCTGCTGAGGCTGTTTCTCTCCATATCTCAGAGCTTCTGAGAGTGATAGCATCATGGCGTCATCCATGTGGATCGGGACTCTCCGCTTAGACCATCAACTGATCTACACAATTAAAATTTATCCCTTCTCTTCGCTATACCATCGGTGGCGAGCATGTTGCCGCAGGAATGTCTCCTTTTTGCTTTCGTCCGACAGTTTTACTCGCAATTCCAGTCACGAGGCGACGCTTCTCAGATCAGACACCTACCTTGCTCCGTTGAAAGGGCGTCTCCGCATCAGTCTAGACGAGCCCGACTCTAATTCTGTGCGCGGAGTATGACACGGCCAAGTGGGTCTCGAGTCTCGACTCCTTTGCTTTCCCACCACGGGCTGAGGCCGTGCACCGGCTATGAGAGGTCTTCGTCCCAACCTGCAGAATACTCTTGAAAGCTTGACAGTTCGAACCTTATCGTCGGTTTCAGTCTCCTCCATTTTGGATGCCGGCATCGCAGGCCAAGCTTGGCCAAAGAGCTCCCAAGAGTCGGGAAACCTATGGCGACCTCGACGACTGAGGATCCTTTATAGAGGTTGTGTCCGTATGTACCAGTAGCTTAGAGTACAAAGATAATAAAAGACCCGAATTGTTGACCCGAATTGGGCTGCTTCAGCGCAAGTGGGACCATCCGACGCGTACTCTCGTACGACTGACGTCCGCGGAATGCTGCCCTGAGTCCCTTGACTCTTTGACTCGCGGAATCCTTATTTTGTTGAACGTTGAACTCGGAGCGAGCCATGTGGTTAACCCCGCTTATCCTCGCGACGACGGTGCTCTCCGGTGCCGGCGCACTCAAACCCCAATGGTCCGTGCACGCCCCTCGTCCTGCGCGGTCACAGTCGATATCGCCGCCGTCCCGCCCATTACAGTGGGGCGACATCAATGTTATCGCCACCACGGACACGCATGGCTGGCTCCTTGGCCACGAAAAGCGCTCGTTCCCCGAGCCCAACTACAGGTTCGCTGCAATTTCCTTGGCAGCCTGAGCACACGGCTGACTAGCTCAGCGGCACCTGGGGCGACTATTCGGCGTTTGTGACGCACATGAAAGAGTTGGCTGTGGTCAGTATTTACGAAGTCCGAGTCTGACTGGAGTCCTTTCTGAGCCGTGGAATCTGCTTAGGAAAAGGACGTGGATCTGCTTCTGGTTGATTCGGGTGACTTGCACGATGGTATACTCGCGCAGATCGTTATGTTTTATTTTCTCAACGGTGCCCAGGGACCGGATTGACGGATGGGTTTCCTCCAGGCGGTGTGGATGCCCAAGATGTGCGTCCCTCAGATACACGCCATCGTCCTCTAATACATCAGTCAAACGTCTCAGTCCAATGAATTTTTTAAGCAAATTCCCTATGATGTCCTAGCCATGGGAAAGTGCGTCGCCAAATAATCTAGTTAGCCCGCAGGCTAATGACACCACCAGCCATGAGCTCTATATCTATGCAAATACCTACGACATGTCTGGTTTTCATCTTGCTTTCTGGAAACTCGACTCATCACACAATAGGCACAAGAACTTCGCGCCACACTTCAAGGGGCGCTATCTATCCTCCAACGTCAACATCACAGTATATGATGCGAACAACAAGAGCGTAAGCATCCCCGTCGGCAGTGAGTGGAGACATTATACTTTATATCTTTTCTGACTGTGCATAGATCGATTTTCCAAGTTCAAGACTCAAAAGTACGTCGATCACCCATAATACCAATTTCTCGCTAATGAGTCCGACGTGCAGAGGTCGGAGCGTCACCGCTTTTGGAGTTTTATTCGACTTTGCGGGGAATGCCGAGAACACGACGGTTCAGACGGTCGAAGATATGGTGCAGGAACGTTGGGTCAGTATTATATTTCTCTCGTGCGCCATATCCTATCCTCCTTCCTGACTGTCTTTGTCAGTTCGCGGATGCCATAGCGGATGAACCAGACCTGTTCCTCTTGGTTGGGTGAGCGACATCCAGGCTTTTACTGAGGTGCTTGGTTTCAAATCTTGGCGAAACAGCCACATACCGGTCAGGGATAGATGTGCGTATTGCGTATTGGACGCCTCCTTAAAGCCTGGGCCATGCTAAGTTAGTCCCTCAGGGCCACTCTTGTTCCAGGCTATCCGCAAAGTTCATCCAACAACACCCATACTCATTTTCGGCGGTATGTCTATTGTACAGTGTGCCCCTATAGAAGAGGAACCCACTCCTATTTCCAGGGCATTTACACGTCCGTGACTGCTGTCAGTTTCTCGTATCTTCAAGGTATCACATATTTATTGCTTCCAGTGCAACTTGACGGACGTTCGATGTCACTCGCGAGCGGTAGATACATGGAAACGCTGGGTCAGTCATTCGCCATCGCCATCTCATCTCCGCTTATTGAAATGATCCGTCGGACCCCAGGCTGGCTAAGTATACCCGAGCACCCCTTGCGCATATCTCCATTGTTGATTTAATGGCAACACACAGGTGTCGATTTAGACCCTCACGGCAGCACGCGGAAATTAAACTTCAGCCGGAGGTATCTTGACGCAAATCCCGTTACGTATCAGGTAAGTAAGTACGAAATCTCCTCGTCGCGGGGAACTTATCAAACATTTTCGTAAGTATCACACGGGCCGTACCAACTTGACCTTCGAAACAGCCGAAGGACGAAATATCACCAAAGGGCTGCGAGGGCTTGCGGAACGATTTGACTTGTCGTTTCAGTATGGGACGGCTCCGCGGGATTTTACCATGGACCGGTATGCTTCTCCTAGAATTACACTCGTACACATGGTTGACCCCATTTAGGTCGCCGTACCCGTCGAACGATTCAATACTGACGCTCACTGTCGAAGAGGTGTGCAGAAACAGATCTCTTTTCTTTTAGTAGAAGTTTAATGCAAATTCAGGCTGTGCCTGTTGTACTCGCCTTGAACAATTCACGTGCGGCCCGTCCCTCCTTGTTGATTATAAGCTCGGGGTCCCAGCGCTTCGACATCTACCGGGGACCCTTCACCAAGAACGACCAGCTCACAGTCTCGCCGTTTGTGAACCGGTATATTTTCATCCCCGATGTCCCGTTCTCTGTTGCAACGAAGGTGCTTCCCGCACTGAACGACGCCGGAGCGGAGCGCTTGTGGGACGGGGAGAATACCAAACAAGACCGCATGCGGAAACAGGAGCAGGACGTCGAGAAGGGTTATCGAGCGTGGCTAGAGGATATGAACCATCGATACGACAGAAGTCCCGCACGGGCGAATACTGAGGAGGACCTAACATTAGGCTATGTCACCTACGACGTGCGTCTCGTTACTGGTATTTATACTCAGACCCTAACGCAAAATACAGTCATGCCCGGGCATTGGCGACGACGTCCGCCATGCGCCGATCCCATCGTACCCGATTCCGGACTTCATTGCCTCGCGGACGCCCGACGTTGGCGATGACCCCGATGCGGCTGTCGACCTCGTCTTCGTCGACTTCATCGAGGCGCAGGTGATACGCACGCTCAACACGCTGCAGAAGACCAAGGTATACACGCTCGGCGATACGCAGGTGTACAGTCCTGTTCTTTCAAACGAAGTCCTGGGAATGTATGCTCAAGTGGCGTGGAATTAGCACCGGACTGGATTGGGAATAGACAAAACACCAGACGTGCAGGTGTTAAATTCCAAGATCTCCTGGTGAACCGCGAAGGCATTGACACTGGCCTCAACCTTAGATTATAGGGACTGCCATTCTAGAGTCGTGTCATTTTTGGTTATAACAGATTTTTCATAATTTGACCGAGTTCAAAATACATTTGGAAAATATAGGTCTCTCCTTCGTTTCTCCTACCCCACCGTGCTAAAAGGACAAGTCCCAGTAGCGGCTGCGGTCTTCAATGTAGAGATGTTCGCCGCGAAGAGATGATCCATGTCGTCAAAAGCGAAAGTGATATTGCTGTGTGGGTTAGTTACATTGTCGGGCCTCGTCGTGGACCATGCCGTAGTAAAGAAGCCCAGTGTTGCATTGAGATCGAACCTGTTGTTCGCTCCCCACGTTGTACAGTTGGGGCAGAGCACAAAGGTGAACCCCAGGCCGTTCTGAGAAAGGACCGTCGTAAAAGTCGTGACATTCACAGTCTTGGAGACGGCTAATACGCCCTTGCGATTCACAGGATCCACCGTGCTGACGGTTTAGAAGTTAGGTTTTATTTTGGTGACGGCAACTTGAGCAGAGAACTGACAGAATCTCATATGCATTGATATTGGTGGGGTTGCTGGACCCAGCTGGGTTTAGCCAGCCGATTACACACAGTCTACAATCAGTCTTAAATAAAGGTGGGGCATCAAGAAAGAAAAATTGGCTCACGGCGAAGACTGGAACGGCCCGTAGCAGACTCCCGTCCAACCGGCAGTAAATTGACTAAGTGGGCCATCGAAGAACCCTGTGAGCGCCAAAGGCGCTCCGGGGGGCCCGAATTGAGAGGAAAGCCCAATTCCACCGGTTACGTTCTTTTGCAGTACTGATCCAAGTAAATATATTATATATGGTGGTGGCGTTGCAGATGGTCTGCAAACTTACATTGACGCCTTGGCAGTAAATCAGAACACCAGGGCCGCCGAAGGTTACACAAATCCTTTGCTGAGTCTGGAATAAGCCCGGGGACGTGGTTTGTCCAAGCGCTCCTATACGGATTGTCACTAACATTGAATTGGATGGTAAGAGGGTGGCTTACTGTGAGAACCAATTGCAACGAGATACAGAAGACTCGCAATGTTAAGCTGGAAGCGCATCTTAGAGAATTGGCTTGATTCGCAAATCGAACGCAGCCATATTATATAGCGAAGGTGCGGCCTTTGCCAACCATGCAACGTTGAGCCGAATGAATACGAACCCTGATGACACATGGAAAGAAGCAGGTACGCATGCCGGCTCATACGGAGGCCTCATGCTGTCGACGTCTGTGTATTTGGAGGTTAAAGTGTATGTATTCGAGAGAGGAATTGCGTGTTGGGACCTTGATGTCGATGTCACCTTCCAAGGGTCATATGCGAGCGGCTATCCTTGTCCTTGATGGTTATCGACGCCGAACCGGATAATGGTGGAAGGCACGAAAAGGGGGTTCAGTCTTTCAGAATGAGGAAAGTGTTGAATTTTTATTGTTAGTTCCTTTCGCTCCCTACAACACGCAAACGGAGGTTCCACTCGAAGTAGCACAAGGCTCGGCCCCACCGGTGGCAAAATTATACAAACGTGCGAGAACTAAACGATGAGAACTGTGCGCCAGCATTGATTTGAAAATGCATACCTTCGAAAAAAGGGAGTTTTGGGTTACCGGAAGCATCGAACAACGTCCCTTGGTGCTGCAAAGTGAGAAAGAGGGTGAGGAGCGTGGAAAATAATAAGGCGACTGCTTACAACGCCGGTGCTGGCGAAATCGTTCAGCCATGATTCGTCATCCTGCACCATGTGAATATCTGAGAAATAAACAAAAGGAAGAACCAACCCTGTTGTCCCAAAGTAGGAACTCGTTGCAGTTGGAGCTGTATAGGCACGTATCCAAAATGTCTCCGAATATGGAAGCCTGCGAAAAATTAGGTACAATATCTGGTACGCGAGTTCAGGTACTTACCTGCCACCTAAGGCTCTCCGTGCTGTTATCGGGTAGCCACACATCCATCTCGGTGATGGCGCCCATTAATCCCATATTCTGGAAACACGGTCAATTTAAGTAAGACGGTGTACAGTATATGTAGCGTACCTTGAGCCGATCGAGGGTGAAGTGTGCAGATTCCTTCGAGGGGAAGGCCTGTGGATTGGCGCTGTAGTGTGACTGTATGCCAAGTCCGTCGACAGGAACCCCGGCTTTTTGTAGCTTCGTCAAAGTCTTGAACGCACATTCGGTTTTCGATTGGGAGGGGAAGTTTCCGCCACTGTACGCCCACGGTGTTTAACGAAGCACAGACACCAAAAAGGACCACTTACACTAGATACGAGTTAGAACTCAGGACAGTTCTTTGAACGTCAAGTGGGTGAGAGACTCACCGTTGTACTCGTTCACAAATAACTTCATCTTGGAGCCGATCTTCTTCCGCGCCTTGTCGGCATTGAGGAGCGCCGTAGCGATAAAAGACGAATCTGGGAACAGAACGGGAGATGATGCGTTCCCGTCGACCGCAAAATTGGGCCACCTAATACAAAAATAGTCGTTAAACAGCGGTGTCTATAGCATATGCTTGGACTTGCCTTGCCGCAGTAACAACGCAATCCGTCTCGCTCATTCCAGGCACCGCGCTGTCCGACCTACGACCACAGGTCAGTACATACTGGCGTCGGTTACACGGGAAAACCAGGCACCAGGGCTCGTTCACTACATCCCACGAAATGAGATTCTTTCCTAATCCTGTAATGACAGACTGTACAGCAGTAGGAATGATAGTTTTGTTTAGTTGCGCCACGGTGAATTTAAGGGGGTCGGTAGTGAGCCAGTCGGGCCTCTGATTGTGCCATAGGCTTCCGGAATATCGCGATCAGCTTGGAGAATTCGACGGGGCCTCGGAACTCACGTATTGTGTCTAATAAACGGTAAATAATGTGTCAGAGACGATTCAATTGGCATTAACTGACCCGCGGAAAGGAACACCGCGCTTAACCGCAAAATCCCGGAGACTTTGGCAAGCCGTCAAATTAAATACGCCGTTGCCAGGCTCGGTCGAAAACCATTTGCAGTTGTTCTCTGCTACAGCGAGGTTCCATGTATCCTCAAATCGGTCCTGATAATTGATTTTATTTAGACGACGCATGAAAACGAAAAATTCACGTACACTAGTCCAGTCCGGGTTACGAAGTAGGGAAAGGTCTGCGAGGGTGCTCCCCAAGTAGAACGTACTCCCTTTCAGCTTCTTGTCGTTGATCATCTTCAAGACGGAGTGCGCGGTCATTTTGTGAACCTTTTGAAATTGCGGCAAATCCGTAAGGAGAGAGACATTGGGCGTGAAGGTCGCCGCGTGGGCGACGAGCAGGAGCGCAAAAAACAGGATGGCCGAGTACATGGTGTGCAACTGGGCCGTCTAGCGAACCACGGAGAAGCCTTCGACATATTTTAAACGCGGACATTTTTGGGCGGACAATTGTCGGGTTTGATTGGAGACTCAGGACCGTTTTCTGGAAGTTTCCAACGCTCGCAGTGTGGGTATCGTGGACAGTTGTACTGAATACGAGGCCTGAAGTAACTCAGTCCATACGACGAAGAATGGGAGCATGGGAGTGAATGACCAGAGTTGTGTGTGGCTGTGCGTCGGTTGTGGTCGGTTGTCAAAGTCGGTCCAAGCGACATATCACTTCATGATGACTGGTGGGATGGCCGGCAAGCGGCAGGTCACAAACCAAACCGCTCGCTCGGGCCGCGCTTCGCGCGCCCCCCGAGCTCATTGGATCGGGAATTGCCGAGAGCCACGTGGAGTTTACATAACGTCTTTTGGCGACAATCCTGAGCATGGTAAGACATGACTGGTGGGATGGCCGGCAGGCGGCGAGGCACAAATCAAAAAATTTAACAGTGTACGCGCAGCGCGCTCGGTCCTCGCACGCTGCCATTTTGCGCATAGAAAGGATTGATCGGGAGTCTTGGAGACGGATGTGGTGTCTTTGAGACCAACGGATGAGGAGTAACGAAGTGAATGGGATCTGAGCCCAAAGAGTCGACGTGGGTAAGCAACATCCCGAAGCTTGGTAAAGGGGAGGGACGGAAAGCGAGATTGGGTTTTGAGACGTCCAATTTGATTGATGTGGGCTCACGTGGAGGTTATATAATCCGTTTCTTGGACAATCCTGAGCACGGTAAGACACAAAGCTTTCAAAACAAGTTTTGGTTTGTGAATCAGAATGAGGATAAATTGCACTGAAGCTACTTATTTCCATTGGGACTCGGAGAAACATTGGAGATACACCTGCTGCACTGGTATTGCGTACAAGAAAGGATATAAGTAAAGAAATAATACAAGGTACAAGTAGGGGAGAACAAAATAAAATAATAATAGGTCAACGAAGGGCAATCATGCAGCAGCCTTTTTGGTCTTCTTCGTTGTTGTTGTTGTTGACCGGGCCTTGGGTGCAGCACGAGGAGTGGCCTGTGAAACGATGAGCACGAGATTCCGCGACGGCGACGAGGGGGTCTTACCTTCTTTGGTGCAGCAGCGGCCTTGGCCTTCGCAGAAGGGGCGGCTTTCTTGCCAACGACGGCCTGGTTGAATGGTTAGGGGTGAGAGGGAGGGAGGGAGTGAGGCACAAACCTTCTTGGCCTTGACCGCAGCGGATGTCTTCTTCTTCGCGGCGGGCTTGGGCTTGCCGGCGAGCTGCTTCTTCGCTGGGGTAGTCTTCTTGCTGGCAGCGGTCTTGGTGGCAGCGGATTTGGTTGCGGCAGCCTTCTTTGGTGCGGCTTTGGTGGTGGTCTTTGCCTTGGGCTTAGCAGCGACGGCCTTGGTGGTGGAAGTCTTCTTCGCAGCGGGTTTGGTGGCAGACTTGGAGGCAGGCTTGGAGTTCTGCGAGGCACGTCAGCGATAAGCAAATACGATAGTCATGTGGTACCAACCTCCTTCGAGGACTCGGAGCGGACTTTGGGGGCGAGTTTGACACAGCCAGAAGGGCCCTGGGCACAGAGTAAGAGACGTCGGCAGACCGGCAATGAAACACACCTTTGGCTGCACAAACATGCCGGTCTCTACGCCGTGGGTGATGGCGCGGTTGAGTTGGGAAACGTGGCTCGGAGTGGTGAGCTTGTACTGCTCCTCGGCGAACTGGACGTCGATGTTGAGCTATAAACAACGACGAAGACGCAGGGTACATACCTTCTTGATAGCATTACGAGACACACCCTGGCGCGGGGTGTCGGCGGCAGCGAGACACTCCTGAACAAAGAGTCAGAACACAGCAGCGACAAACCCAACAACCAACAAGACCTTGATTATATCCTTCCATGAAGGGTGTGCCGGGGTAGCAGCCTTGGATGCTGCTGCCTTCTTGGCTTTGGGCGCCGCAGTCTTGGTTGCTTTCTTGGGTACCTTTGCTTTGGTGGAAGCAGGCTTCTTTGCCTTGGTGGCACTGGCGACGATGGGAGTCGATGCCGAGGCGGGGGCGGGGGATACAGCAGACATTGGGAGAGAGGTTGGTGGGTGGAGGCGGTGGTCGGCGGAGATGGTGGTGGTTGGGGTCAGAGGTTGAAAATCACTGGCTCGATATGGGTCGCCCCTTTTATGGATTTGGTTTGTTGAATGTTTGCGTGTGTAGACGCGCTGCTTGTATCTGTTGACGCGACTTGACCGATCACTATAAAACAAACACGACAACCAGCCCCAGCGCTCTTCCTTTCCCCCGCTCTGCAGGGTGGGTGCAATCCAAATATACTATGCTCAGGGGTTTCGTGATTCGGGCAAGGCCCATTCGGCTGCGTCATACTGTAGCTTGTCGAGCCACCTCTCCAACGAGTGACTCTCTTCAGCACGGTGGACCAGAACGCCGAGCTTGGTTTGCAATAATCATAATTTCACTTTTGTCTAAGAACTACTGCGGCAGGAGGTGGAAGGCTCCATTGGTCTGCACCGTGGCCCGCATACCAGTACCAATCCAGCCCTCATCCTCACCTGATGGAATTGAAACATAACTGGCTTCCATGCTGGTCAGTTTGCCCACGGATGGACCTCGGACCATCAAGATTCCAACGGGGTCCGCCCCGTTCTCCACCGGTTCATCCTCGACGCCAACGAGCTTCGCTTCCACGTTGATGCTCGGTGGGCCGGTGTGTGCAGTTGTTGACGATTCGGTGGTCAAGTCCTGCAGGTCAAGCGCATGCGAGGCCAGCACTGGACCCGCAACAAGTGGGTGCGAATAGCAATTGATTATGGGCACAGATAATGTCACCCTTGCTGGAGTCAACACTTCGGCTGCCAGGGGACCTATTTCCAACAACATTAGACTCTGGACCAGTCGTATGGCTGACACGCACCTTCACTGACAATAACCCCTCGCAAAGCTCCTGCGCCGTTTCCTGCCACCCGTGTACGCGCACCATCGAACACCAATCGATCCCACAGACTCTCCTTCGTAACGAAGCCCTCCGAGATGCCGGCCGCCTTGTGTCGCCACGCAAAAGGGAATAGCAAAAACGACTTGCGTGCTTCTTTCAAGATGGCTGGCACCAAAGTGTGGAGGTGGCCAGGTTTGAGGAAAGCGAGGGTTGGGGAAGGTATGGGGTACACTTTGGACGAAAGGGCATCGGCAACGTTGACCTGCGGTGTGTCTGGAAACGGCCATGTTAATAGCTGCGCAACTGGACTACGTTTCCGCCTCACATTCATCCGGGTGGAAGAGTTTGGAGCTCTCCAACGTCGCAAAGCTGGTTCCCTCGAACAGCGCCGTGTATGCAATGGCCCTTCCATATGCGGTGCCCAGAGAGTGCGCCGAGACGAGCGTGTCCAACGGCGTCAACGCATGGGAAAGCGGCAAGAGTGCGCGAACAGCGGCGACTCCAGCGGTAAGATTTTCGTGAGTGAGCTGTGCGCCCTGTATCTGACCAGACTCGGACGCGAAGAATGAAACGGTGAACACGTCACTCGGTTCTAATTGTGAGGTTTTAGTTGGATGGTCAGCAAATATGACGGCACGCACTGGGAAGAGGGCTGATAATTTTTTCGACCCGAATGCCTTCGCGTTCGATGTCTGCCCATTTGAGCACCGTGACTTTGCTGGCGACACTGGCCATGGCTTGGGGACTGGGTTCACCCACGACGATAATAGTATGATTGCGATTCGCTTCGCCTGCATCGTATATGAGTTCCAGAATTTGAGTAAGCATCGATGCATGTGTGATGATCGCGGTGGGTGGGTGTGATTCGAGGACGGAGGCCAGTAATTTTGCACTTGCGAGGGTAAACGATGGAATTGAATGAGAGGCGAGGGCCATGTCACTGATGATAAATTCTGCACATTTTGAGTGAGAAACGGGCTCGGAGGGTATGAAGAAATAAATGCACCGATGCTATCATTGAGCAACAGTAGGACGTTGGATTCTTGTGCTTGCAACCCCGCAAGCCGCAGAAGACCGGTACCGACCGCTGCGATCCTGTCCTGCAGCTGAGGGTTGCTGATCTAGGCAAAATGGGTATGGTACTGCAGAGCAGAAAAAAACAATTAAGTACCCTACTGGTCCACAAGGTGCGAGGCGCATCAGAATCGGGCTTGAGGAAGTCGGCCAGAATGTGCACGTCTTTTCCTGGTCTTAACGGGAACTATGTTCGAAGAAAAATGAGACCAGGAGATAGCCATGCACGCCAGCATCACGCACCCGCCCCAACAAGCCGGTTCCATAGTTTCTGTAGACGGCGCTTTCGCCCCGATTCCGAACGCGGGCGACATCGCTCTGTCTGCCAAGGAGAATAGGATGGACGAGAGGCTGGGGCCGATAGAGGTTGTTGAGGAGAAAGACGGTTGCGGCGATGAGGCCCAGCAAAATTGTTGTGTCGTCTGTTGCCAGTAAGGACGCTGGCAGGCCAGACATGGTGGGTGTGTAAGGTGGTCACTTGAGTGGTCAACCCAATTGGGTCATCAAAATTCAATCAAAATTGGTAAAAAAGGTTTCCTTCTGCCCACCTCATTGCTTCTTGCGCCGTGGTTACCCTGTCCTCTTTGCGACCCTGAATCTTCAACATGGCTTCCCTGCACATTCCCAGTCTCACTGATCGTTTACTGGACTTGCTCTGGACTCGGAAAGAAGCCACACTCAATCTGGCCATAATAATTCTCTGGTTATCTACCTTTTTTGTTTGCTCTGCCCCCGCGCTAGTTCCTCAGTCCCTGATTAGCCTCCCTCTCTCGGTTGCGCTCTGCTGCTCGCTTCCCTATTTTCGTAGCCTTTTTGTGCAATTGTGGGCCGTGCGCGCTACACGTGACAATCTGCCTCGGCGAATCGGAAACTGACTCTCCTTGCCTTTCCCACTTTCCCCCCCCTCCCTCTACTCACATCTTACCGACCCGCAAGCCCATATGCCTGTCGCCGCCGCTAAGAAATCCTCTGCCAAGGTTCCCGCCAAAGCCTCTGCGGCGTCCAAGGCTGCCTCGCATCCGTCCTGGATTGATATGATTACCGTTCGTCGTATCATCATCGGGGCATTATGTTTCCTTCATTTTGCCTCCGCAACTCTAGGAATGTATCATCGCTCATCCCGAGGATGCCAGAGGCGGTGTCTCACGTCCCACCATCAAGAAGGTAGGGCCTCGTCGCTGCTATCGCCGCCGTCCATGCTCAACGACAATCCTAGTTCGTCGAGTCGAAATACAAAGTCGAACTGAATGCCTCTACCGCAAGTCAACTCAACCGTGCCATTACGTCGGGGAGTGCGAAGAGTATCTTCGTTTTGCCCAAGGGTCCGCACAGTCTCAGCCGCAACGCCGCGTGTGCTGATGTAACATGCCAGGTCCTTCAGGCAAAATCAAGCTCACTCCCAAGGTCCGCGGCGAGGCCACTAAAGAGGTGTGCAGCCCATTCACAGCTCCCCACACCATTGCTTATGACAATCGTCAGAATTCCAAGCCTGTATCGAAAGCGAAGGCTCCTACTGCCAAGACCCCTGCAGCCAAGGCGGCTCCCAAGTCCAAGTCTGCTGCTGCTACTTCCGCTAAGAAACCTAAGGCCAAGACTACCACTGCTAAACCGGCTGCAAAGTCCACCGCAAAGAAAGATACACCGAAGAAAGTTCTTGCTGGCGCCCAAGCGAAACCGAAGAAGAAGGCCACTCCTGCTTCAAAGCGGGTACCCGCGAAGAAGGTGAGAGTCATTTATTCCGCGCCGCTGGCCCCTCCCTCAACAAATTTTGGTAGGCTGTTGTCGGGAAGAAACCAGCAACCTCCAAGAAAGCGGCTGCCAGCAAGAAGGCGACCACGGCGAAGAAGGCGGTAGCCAAGAAGGTACTTGGACTTTACTCTCGTGGAACATTTCCTCACCACTCACAGGCCGCCGATGATAAACCCAAATCGTCCAAGCCCAAGTCTGCAACTAAAGCGAAGCCAGCGTCGACGAAGGCTGCCAAACCCTCCTCCAAAGCATCGGCGAAAAAGCCCGCGTCTAGCAAGGCTGCTGCTGCCAAGAAAGTGAGTCTTCGAACTTGAAAGCATATGAATGCGAGTCTGATAATGAACAAAGCCCTGAATTGACGTCGTACTTTGCGTATCTATTTATCTCACATCTTGCTATCGAGTTACTTATTTTTCTGTACTGTGTACTACTCTTTGTATGTTGGCTGATATGTTGTTGATAATGAAGTTCGGTGGTGTCTGCACCGCACATTCGAAACCCACATCCATTAATTAAGTACTTGTCCGAGTCATCTATATATCTACACGCCGCCACCTGGTCCAGCGGCTAATCTCTCGAGGACTTGGATGAAGCCTCCAGGATCCAGGATTTCAGTGCCCCCATACGTGACTTTCTTCCCCGTTCTCCCCGCCCACTCCTCCAAATTGCCATACTCCACGTATCCCGCGCCGCCAACGACAAATACGACGCTCTCAGCAAACGCCATGCGTTTACCCTTCCCAGACCCGCTGCTGCCGGGGCCTCCAGGGCCTCCGGGCCCCAAAGCAGAGTTCCGTGTTGCTCGCGGATCAAGGAAGAGGAAGTCGTCGGTCTCCTGAAGGGATGCGTTGGACGCGCTAGCAGAGTCCATGAGCGCTGCCGTGAGGCGCGTAATGGGCAGCAGCTTGTTCGCGGGCAAGAAGTTTTTCACGCCAGAGATAAGCCCCTCGAAGCCAGTTTGCGTGAGTCGGTCAGTGAGCTGCAGCATCATTAATTAAATTGCGCGCAAAAAAAGGAGAGAGACAGGCGAACCCTGTTTCCAAGTACACTGAAGCCTTTGAACAGCTCCGCGCCGGCGTCGTTTGTGCTCGGCGTCCCAGGGCCAGTGGCGACAGAGAAGCTCCCCATGCCCATCCGTTCCACCTCCCGCATCTTGCGCACATACTCGAATGCGCCTACGCTGGCACCTGCGCTCTTCAACTCCTTCTCCAGCTCGTTGACCTCGTCTTTTGAAAGCGCGTTGTCGGTCCCGCGGGAAAGGTAGAAAACCAGTACAAGCCGCAGCTTGTCTTCCAGCGAAAGAGCAGGTGCATCTCCGCGCAGGGTGGCGAGGATCGTTTGCATGTTCTTGGTGCGAAAATTCAGTATAACGAACGAGACGCGCCACACGACAAACCTGCTTCCCGATAGCCTCCTCGATACTGAACAGCTCGTCCAGTCCCCGCTTCTTGATCTGCTCCAACAGCGCCGTAGCAATATTCATATGTGTGTCCAATGTCGCCTTTCGCGCCGTCAGCTCTGGTAATTGGGTAATTGCCGTCTTGAGGTGGGCTGCGTTGGCGGATAGATCACTGTTGCCAAATGTATATGAATGGAGTTGAGCGACGAAGAAAGAAATCCTCACAGTTGAGCGATGTCATTCACATCGCTTACACCCGTGCTGCGCGTGATTTCCGCCGCGTCGCTCTTATACTTGTTGAGCTCGCTGTCGATCTCCTCTGCAACCTGCGGGAATGGGTTGGCGGCGTTGCGTGCCCAAAAGAAGTCTTTCGAGTCGAGGTCATACGAGCGTTTGGGTTGGGGCGGTTGTGTTGTGGTGGCGGGGACAACGACGCGGTTGAGGTTCATGTGGAAGCAGTCCGAGACGAGCGCCTGGTATGTCCAGCCGTGCAGTATCGGGGAAGTGAGGTCGATGTTTCTGTCCAATATTAAGAGCACTGAAATGGTATATTTTAATATGTCAGTATGTGAAACAGAGACAACGCACATGGTCTCTGGAGACCCGCCAGCCCTGAAGCATCCTGTGAGAAGAGTGCAGCAGAGTTGGCGTGAGAGTGGGACCGCGAAGCGGTAAGTAACGCGTCTCTTATTTTTGTCTCGAGTTTTTTTGCGATCATTTCCGCGGCGTTACCTCGCGGGCAACGAATGTAAGGTACATGTCCTGTTGGGCCTCAGCCAAGCGCCAGGTAGATGCGCGCGCCACATACCGATGGTAGCGACAGCACTAAAGAGACCGCTTGCAATTCGTTCAATCTCTGCCTCAATCTGCTGCTCCGTCGATGACGGTGAATTCAGGATCGCGTATGTGGACGTCGGCGGAGGTGCTTGGCCTGCGGGCGCCGCAGTTAGCGATTGAGGCGGCGGCGGTGCAGGCAGTAAGGAGAAGAGAGAAGGTGAAGGGGCGATGAATGAGAGATATTGATCCAGAACCTGTTCCAAGTTGCAGAACTGCATACAGGTTGAGTGCATAACACACCTGCTCCACGGAGTCCCCAGTTCCATCTCTGGCTACGGAGGCCGCAAGCTCCTCCAATAGTGCCCGTGGCAAAGGTTCGACGAAATTAAGATGATAGGATTCGTAAAGGGATTTCTCGAGGTCCTCCGCTATTCGTCTCACATTCGCAAGAGTGGGAGAAACGAAGTAGACTGCTGGGACATCGGGTAGTGGGGGGCGGATAGAGTGCAGTTGGCTGTTCATCATCAATGACTTAGCTGTTTCGATGAACGACGCACTCACACATGTAATGTGACGCCGACATCTCGCAAGTCTTGGACGCGCAACACTGTGGCGAGGACGTCCTTGGTTTGCTGGTCCAATACAAGCACCTTCCAGACGGGTGGGCCGGTGGGCTGAGGTGTTTTAAAACCAGAGCCAGCCTTGTTAGACGGCGGCGGAGCTTCTGCTGGACTGTTTAGATTCAGCAGAGAGAGCAGAGCCTCCGTCTGAGACTGCTGCAGGGTAGGTGCCACTGTTGCCTGCACAGAGTTTGGTATTTATTCGAGGACACTGGGGGTCAGACTAACCTGTCGGATGTTGCTCGCCATACTAAAGACGGTGTTCAGAGTCAAGACATCTGACGCTGCTGTATAAAATTACCTGCTCGCAGTGGCCAGCCAGATAAGATATGCTTAATAGGCCAATGGGTCGTATCCTTGTTCGAGGCTTAGAACAGAAGTGGCGGAGACACGTCTTTATTTTGCATAAATAGCACGTGGGATATATTTATCTGAGTCGCTCAGCTCAGCTCATTGATGACTACAGACGCGTCGAGCGCGTTGCAGGTGGAAGACATTATCAGCCGACTCCAGACGCCCCTGCCTGACATTTCCACCACCCTTGCCCTGCTTTGCAGTCCCCTCGATTGCATCAACCTCCTCCCACCACAATTTAGGCACTACAATGTCCAACCACTTCCTAGTGGTGCAGTCGTTATCTCGAGACATCTGCCAGCTCTTCAGCGCGCAATACTGCAGCATATTGGCCCTACCTGGGAGTCTTCTTTGGCTGAGAAAGACGCGACGCTTCTCTTGGAGCAGTACTTTTGTCCAGACACCTTTTCGTTCGCTTCAGCCGCCGCGGGAGACGTAACACTTCTGGCGTACTCAACGATACTGTCTCTATCACTCACAGAGTATTCAATACGCCTTCTGGTCAGATTGTCGCAGGAGTACCCCATTGACCGGCTTCATTCCGCTGTCTTTTCTCCGAATCGCGAGCGTAATGCTAAGCAGACGGTCGGATGGGAAGATTGTGTGCGAAACATCGCAGCGGTGCCTGCCAAGGTTGCCAATGCGCTCGGAGGGAAGAAGCCTGTCCCTCCGCAGCTGGAACACGGTGTCTATTTTTCCAATGTCTGCAAACGCTGTGAATGTACAGTTGCAGCACTCCCGCCGTCTCCAAGAGGTGTGCCCGCGCATTCATAATGAATACCAGAGCCACTCACTTCCCTCAAGAACATGATGTGGCTTCCTTGACCTATCTCTTGACGAAGCTTGTGAACGTGGGCACGTTTCCTGCCACTCCACCTTCATCGCGATCGCAGCCCTCATTTTTCGAGGCTACACTACCGCTGATCCGACGCCGTTTGGCTCAAGAAAATGCGGCCTCGTATTCTGCAGCGTGGTCCAGCATCCTGCGAGGATTCGATTCATCATTCACTCTGCAGTCTGTTCTGACTTCTCTATTTGCTGCCTTGTCCGCGGAATCCCGTCTCGATGTATCGCCTCAACAACGAGCCGTGGTGAAACGAGAGGCTCTTCTATTACGCGGGCTGTTAGGCTCGCTCCCGGACGACGACACTGAGCTTTGGGAGTCGATCTCAGCTGCCATTCTTGGTCGAGAATGGAATGAAGGGCACGCTCGTATATTCGCCTCCTGGGCTTCTGGCCCTCGACGCGATTTGAAAGGTGTGTTTCGAGTCCGTCGATCGCTCAGGTTTTCACTCTGTGCAGCCTTGGAACTCTTCCTGAATTGCGTTGTGGATATGTGGTCCTCCCCTGACCACGTCAAACACTCCCTTCTTAATCGGCATCGCTGTACGTGGATCAAGCTCCAGATAAACAGCTATTAATGGTAGCTCAGATCTTACCACACTGCTTCTTGTCATCGTGTCTTATTTTCCTCCCTCGTCCCCCCAAGTTTTGTCCCTTGCCATGTCTTCCGCGTTTATTTCCGGTGTAGGAAAATATATAGCGCACTTGGACAATTCTGTACGCCGATGCGGTATGCTCACCGCTGAAGTCGTCGCACATCTATCAGGGAAAAAGCTAAACTTCGGAGATTGGGAAGGGGAGGATGGGGGCAAAGGATGGGCTCGTCAAGTTCGGGGCTTGTTGCTAATGCGCGACATGGACGCGAACGTAGGGGATGCGGAAGAAGTACCCCCGCCACCTGAAGAAGATATCCAGGAGATCATGACTCCTGGAATACGGAGCAATTTACCCACAAATGAAACAACGGTTTCCCCCGCAGATGCCGCAGCTGGCTACGATTCCGACGACTCTCTGTCTGGCTATATATCTCAATCCTCTTCTCGTTCTGATTCTCCCACGCCTTCGGAGCTCGCCGAGATTGAGAAGGAACCCACCCTGGGTGTTGGAGTCAAGAAAATTCCGCGGCCAGTCTATTTGGCTCAGCTCGGGCTCCTAATTCGCCCTCTGGGCAGCCTCAAGGGCGACGAAAACCAAAAGGCAGATGAACTGGAGATGGCGCTTGATTGTGCCGAGGAACTTATCCGAAAGAAAAGGGGATACGGTACTGAACTAGGTAAGATAGCTTTGATTCAGTACTGCTATTCCTGACCGTTCAACAGACGAAAACGCCGTTAATCTGGTCCATGGCCTGGTCGGTTTACAAGACAATTACAACCTTGAAGGATTCGCCGCAAAGCGACAAGGTGCTCTCAATGCTCTCGTGTCTTCTGCTCCCCGTATATCACCGCCGTGAGTTTATTAGCCAGGCGTGCCGGATATGAACTCATCCCTCGAGGTAGATCTATCATCGAGGAATTTTTCAAGAACCAGTACTCCACCGATCAGCGGTATACCATGCTTAATGCGTTGGCCTTGGGTGCAAGAGAGTTGGCGTCCCTAAGCGTACCCAAATCTTCTGTTCCCCAAAGTCGAATAGCCTTTCCCAGCAAAACCCTGCCCTTGCATCTTCACCAAAAGTATTTGGATGATGGCAGCAATCCCGGGCATGTACTTCCCCAGATTATGGACCAGATCAGTCGGGAAGCACTGGATCGTGACGCAGAGGCAAACGCTGACAAGGTCCCGGAGCTCGTTCGTGAGCGACAGCTACGCGTCCGGAAGCCTCCAACTATTGCGGAGGTTGACCACCGTCAAATTATAAATACACCGCCTGCAGGAAGCACCACATTTAATGAAGTTGCGGCTCAGTTTTTCATAGCACCTCTAATTAACCGTTTTTGGCTCTTTTTCCGGGACGAGCAAACACGGGAAGAGCGGACGGCGCACCAGGAGGGAAGGCAACGCTATCACGGTGCTGGGACGGGCCTCATCCTCAATCCCGTCGTTCTGTCGCATTTTCTCGCCACGCTCGGCATCTTGGTGCATGCGTCGAAAAATGCTCCAGAATGGTTAGCAGTCATTGGTCCAGATGCGCTGGAACTGGCTGTCACATTGGGCACCAAACCCGTTTCAATGATGGAAGCAGACGATAATGAGACCCAGGGCAAATCCAAGGAAGCATCAGTTTTATCGACGGCTTTGGAATTGGCACTGGTGGTTCTGGATGGATGTTTGGAAGCGGATGGTGGGCGAGCCTTGGGTTTGGACCACACTGCATTGCTATTGGGTGCAGGCGAATGGGCAAGTGGCGTCTTTTCACGGTTGGAGAAAGGAGAAAAGGTCGAAGGCGGGGGCGGCGCCCAGGAGATGAAACTTAGAAGAGCGGCGGCCGGCGTGCTTTTGAAAGTGGACAGCTTGACCTCGCGGTGGCGCAGGTCTATGATTGATACAGCGTAGGACTACATATTCAGTCGACAGATATCGGTCGAGTTACTAGTGGTAATACTTGGTCGAAAAGGGTTTCACGGCAGTCCAGGCTTGATCTAGGACGGCCAATATTTCGTCCGCTGAAGGGATCTTAGAAACTGCCATATAACTGTGGCCATTCCACTCACGAAGAGGGCCTTTTTCAAGGTCCGTGAGATTCTAAACACACTCAGTACTTGCATGCTGAGGATGTAGGAATTTAGTATATCTTCACCTGCTCAATGTGTTCCAAACTAGAGGCTCCTAAAATAAATATTCGTCAGTGGAGACCAGTCCATAGTTATTGGTTTCGCCTACCTATGAGCACGGAATCACCGTGCTCTCGGCTCATGAGACTGTGATGGGACAGCCAACGCAATGCAACTTCGGCCATGGTTAAATTGTGATTTTCGACCACTCGGCGAATGACTGCCAGAGCGTTGAAATATGCTTCATTCCAGTACCTTGAAAGCGCCTTCAGAGCATTATCGGGGCGAGAATTGATCGAGATCTTGCCTGTTACGATAGTTCTGTGAGTAGTTTCAATCAGGTCAGCCGCAACGCTATGGGACAATGGCACGTGTAGTACCTTGCCTTGGTTTCTTTCTGGGTCAAACCTTGATCCAGGTTCGGGCTGGTCCTCGGCGGAGCTGTACCTCCCAGTGAAAAACCCGCCAGCAACTACCGAGCGGCGAGTCAGACGACGAAAGTCCAAGCCATCCAGGAACGTACGCGGATTGAATTCATAAAAGCTAATTCCGAACTTTCGAAGGCAAGGGAAGAGCTCGGGTTCCACCGCTCGGTGAATAGCGTTATATATGCCTTGGTATGCCGTTGGCTGGATGTAGTTGTTCGCCTTGCATATTCCTACCATCTCGGCGACCTCCCAACTACTCCGGCTTTGTTAACGGAAACTATTATGCTGATAACAGCTCACGCAGCAAAGTTGCTGATACCGAAGCGTTTGAAGTACCCTTCCTTGTACAAGTCGTTAACAGCCTTGAGCGTAACATCATAAGGTACTGTTCGGTCCGGAGCGTGGAGGTACCACATCTCGAGCGTACTAGCTGGATTAAAAAATTGTTGTTTGCGCGAGAGAGACCTACTCTGCTTTAAGAGCCTTTAGCGACAACATGAGATGCTTCCGCAAGTCCTGGAAATGGTCAAATATATCCCAATCTAGAAAATAACATTTACCTCAGGAGAATGGGTGATGGGAGAGTCTGCTGTTCTCCTCGGCTACGTATTTGTTTAGATCAGGGAAGGCTATTTTTTGGAAGACTCACGGCAAGCTTTGTCTCGATTAATAAGCCTTTCTCTTTCCAATTAATTTGTCCGAGATACTCCTCACTCGTTCCGCCGCAATATGTTCGAGCCGAGTCTATTTCCTTGTGTCCATGTTTGAGAAAAGCCTCGAGAATTGCTTCGACGTCGTTCAAGGCGTGCACTCGGGCTCCTTCTTTGCCTGGAGCTCCAAAGGTCATCGCACCCATGACGATGTTGAGAGCGCTTTTTTGACTTTCATTAGTGGACGTCATGGTCAAAACGAAGAGAGTCTGCGATAAGCTGCTTATTAAAGTAACTCGGTTAATAAGCCGCGACACTTTGCATGTGTTGACACGTCAAGTGACCGTCCGGCCCGCCTCACTGGCAGCGAACAACCAATCCCGTTCAGCATGTTGCAATTTGCAAGACTACCGCGACGACTGCCTCGGGCATCCTTCGCTGCAAGGCGCCCAATATCTGCGACGGCACACATAAAATCCGATGCACTTTTCACGGTATGGTGCACACTATCTTCGCGGTCATTTATCTCACTCGGTCTCCAGCATCGCGACACACCTTACAACAACCCACAGGTATGTCTTGTTACTTTTTCTCTATTCTTATCCAGGTCCCAGCGATTCTCCACTAGATAGCCTTCAAATTCGACCCCGCAAATTTGAAGGTCGCGCAGGAGATCATATCACATTATCCCCCGCAATACAAGAAAGCTGCTGTCATTCCTTTACTCGACCTAGGCCAACGTCAGAACAAAGGATGGACGAGCATCAGCGTAATGAATTATGTTGCCGAACTGCTAGAAATGCCTCCAATGCGAGTCTATGAAGTTGCCACATTCTACACTATGTTCAATCGGTATGCACGTTCCACTTTCACGTCTGCATATTGGGTGACCACATCCATGCAGAGAACCAATAGGAGCCAACTTCGTGCAGGTCTGCACCACTACGCCGTGCATGCTTCGGGGTTCCACCGAAATTCTCAATACGACATGCGCCCATCTTGGTGGAATTAAGCCAGGAGAGACAACAAAGGACGGCAAGTTCACGGTCATCGAAGTAGAATGCCAAGGCGCATGCAGCAATGCTCCTATGATGGCCATTAACGACGACTTCTATGTAACGAACGCCTATAAGCTAAACTGCGAATGTGCTCTGACTGCTTCACAGGAGGATTTGACACCGGAAACTACCAAGTCCGTCTTGGACGCTTTCGCCAAAGGCGAGAAGCCCAAACCTGGGCCACAGAGTGGTCGCAAGACGAGCGAAAACTCGGCAGGTCTTACAACACTTACAAGCAAGGTACAGTTTGGGGCACATTTCTTCTTCGTGACACTCATCCTTCGTAGCCTTACGGTCCTGGAGAATTTTGCCAACCCGAATTCCAGTAGAGTGTTTAGAAATGCTATTTGCTTGCGTGACATTCAATTGTGCATAAAAGTGATCGACTGGTTTGTTGGCGTTCGTTCATTAATCATCACCCTCCCCATCATCATAGCCGTGCCCTCCTTCGCCTCCCTCGGGCAGCCTTTCAATAATGTAACTAAACCAATTGGTCAGTCAAGCTGCAGAATTCAACGTGGCAAAACTTGCTGGATTTCTTCCCTGAGATCCTGGCAATAGCGATCTGAAAGCATAACCATTAGTTTTCATTTGTGCCAGCAAAGGTATTCAAGTACCAAGAGGTAGATCACCGGGGTCTGATCCTGGAAAATGGAGCGTTAGTAGACCTGGCGTGGCAAGTCGATTTACAAACCGAAAGGCATTTCAATCCTGATAAGAAGGGCATCAGAAGGTGGAAGGGAATAAAAGAAGGACGAACTCGTCTGCGATTCCTTCGATTCCCTGCAGAAGAGGGTGGGGTCAGTAAGCGCCCAACGATGTTTGGCGGTCATACCATGAAGGTGAACGCAACGACCGTAACGAGCGGTATAGTGGCCCAACCAAGTTCCTTCACGAGTGTCATAGGCAGGGCGAAGAGGTACAGGGTAACACATTGCTTGAGGTGGATGCCGTCTACAAAATTGGTCAGTGATCTATTCACAAACGGCCAGTGCAACATACAAGATATCGGAATTGGAGTGTTGGCGACCCGTTCCATGGAGGTCATTTGGTCCACCATGCCCTGGACGCTGTGGAGAGTTGGTATTAACTCGACTGAGATAATAAAAACCTACAGTTGCGTCATGGCATTCGTACCTGAAGAAAGATTAAGCTTGAAAAGGTTATTAAAATCACAGAAGAACTCACCAGCGGGGCCAACAGTCTCGAGCAAACCGTCGCGTCGGAACTTGAACAGAATTCTAGTGATTTCATGGGCAATACTACGCGACTCTGGTTCAGCGCTAAAGCAGCAAGAACGGGGAAACACGGACACCAGAGGGAGAGGCATCGAGGTTTCCTCAGAAAAAGCGTGAAAGTCAACTGTCGCCTGGGTCCCGGACAGCAGGGGCGAATATTGCGTGACTTGAGTTTTGCTGCGTTTGGGGCGTACTCGCTTAGTGGCGTCGGGTTTGAGGACCTCACTGGAGCCGTTGAGACTAGGTGCGGTCGAATTGTCGCGAGTCGCCGCATAGGAGCCCGCAACTGTGGTGCGCTGGGTGTTGTGTCCGATTTCATCTGCTCTTATGAAAGACGCCGGCAGAACACCGCGGTAGTCGTCCCATTGAACACCATCTTCTCCCCGAAGATAGTGCTTGACGGAGAACGCAAACGACAGACACAGACGTAAAGCTTCGACCTTTCGCCGCCGTAGCTGTGTTTCAGTGATTTCCGTGACAGGGGTTTTGCCTTTAGCATGCGCAGGCTGTTCATCCGTAGGAGGCAACGCAACCTGAATCCAAAGTAGACGAGAGAGATTTCGGATATTCGAGGTCATGGAGCCAAAAGACTTGCGGCCTTCCCAGTAACGGTCATAGGAGGTTCTTGAAGGGAGCAATGAAGAAGAAAAAAATGCAAGCGAAGTGAGGAAAATACCCGTTTCGGAAGACGAGAATTAGTCCAACCACGACGGACAGGAGCGGAACAATGCTGTTCGTGAGTTGAATTCGATAGCCTCGGTAGTCTGCATACGCCACGGCCGTCGCAAACAGTGTTACCGTTAACACTGGCCCAAATATTCTTTTTATTATCTGGGCACGCGAGCGACATGAGGGAGCGCCCTGGAGATACGTCAAGTTCGTGAACGTACGCTTCCTTTGATTCGCAGGACATCCGGAAGCCAGGAATACTGCACGGAGAGTGTCAATTAATTGGCGCACAGCAGAAACTTAGAAAGATTTGACTTTGCGCAAATGTCGACGTTTGATGGGGGGAGACTGTAGTCCATTAATGAAAACGCAGGCAGGTGCAGAGGTGTTGTCAACATACCCTGAGCGAAGGGAGAACCGACGCCAACGCTGGCATGATGAAAGTCGGGAGAAAGTACTAAGTACAGCCAAAGGCACGGCCCGAATTCGACATCAATTGTCATGGAGTTGCCACTGCATACAAAGTGTATTATTTGGTTTCACATGAATATTATTTTATTATTATAATGTAGGTGTTGTTCCAAACGAAAGAGCCTTGCGAAAGCTTAAAATGCTGTGAATGCGAACGGGGAAAAGTGGAATTCATCGAGTTGATAACGAGGCGGTGAAGTCGGGGACGGGGACCAGCCCGACTTGAATGCAGAGCGAATCATCACTGGGGATGCAAGGTCTTGAACATGCGAGGGCTGAGGGGTCAACGGTGAGGTGCAGGCGTGCGAATAGGACAATCTCCTGGGCACATATATGGAACGCGGCGGGGAAACGAGCGAAAGACGTCGAGTGAGGCTGCAGATCGGAGAGTCCGGTGTCGCTAGAGTGTGTACAGGAGGACGATTTTCATCTGTTCTAGGAGAGGAAAAGCGCGAACTAGGGAAGGGACTTAATTGCCAGTTGCGGTGGTGTCGTTTGACTGGTGTGCATTTGTGCGGGGAAAAAGGTGTATGCAGCACTTGATTAGCGGGTGTGAATGGACTAGTGGGGAAAGCGCTTGGTGAAATGAGGTTGGGAAGTACGGTTTCGGTCGTGTTTGGAAGTGGATCGCGATAGACGGTGAATGAAAGGCGACTCTGGAGAACAGGAAGTTTCGAACGCAAGCGCCGGACAGACATTGACATGCACCCAGAAGGTTTGTGTCGTTCATGACGACTGGCAGGCGATGAAGAAACAGAGAACACGTCTCGAATGGCCGATGAAACGGCTGCAAAAATAAGACTGATCAGAATGACTGTGCACCCAGAAGGGTCTAGGGTGACTTGCGTTTGCAGGCTGCGAAGTTTTTGACGAGACCAGTGATTTGCCATATAGGGTAGACGATGCCTTGCTTCTTGGCCATGAATGACCGCACGAAACGAGATTGTCTTGAGATTCTGTTTCGATTGACCGGTTTGTGCAATGAGAGGGCTGTAATCGATTCATGGACACCCCAAAGCTGTCAATGAGTAGATTTGTATACCTTCGACGAACGCAAGTACATTCTGGGTAGCCAGAGGACGCAGGGGGCGCGCTGAGAGGCGGGAATGGCGGATAGACATAGGTGAGATGCGACTTCGTCACGTTGTGACAACTAAGGTAGTCCTCGTCCCGGACTGCTCAATAAAAGGGTTTACGGGACTGCATAACACCGACTGATTCTGTCTCTCGTCTGTCTCATCGAGATTGACGCGGAGATCCCTGTACTAGGGTTGATTGAACTGACGCGTTTTGGCATTGTCCATGTGGTTACTCGGCCCAGCATGCAGGACCTCATGTGCTTTAGTCCGTCGGCTTCGTTGTCCGTCTTATTATCCCCCTCGTGCACGCCACGTATCTACCTTCCAACCCCTCTTCCACTGTCGAAAAGCCCACTACAACGCGATGGAGTCCCAACCTGATAAATATCGGCTTCCAACCAATGTCCAGCCCTCCCACTACGATGTCACTATCTGGACCGATTTGATTGGAAAAAAATTCGGCGGCTTCGTCAAAGCTAGCATACACGTTCATGAGGCAACATCTTCAGTCGTCCTCAACTCCTCGCGCCTCGATTTGGGCGACGCGTGCGTATATCATCTCATTCCCGGACATCTGATTCGAATCGGCCGAGTTTAGCTCGATCTATTCGAATGGTTTGCAGTCGGAGTGCGCCAAAATCATCGACAAGGACTCGGAGCGTGTCACCCTTACATTTCCGACGGCTCTCGAGGCAGGATCTAAAGCAGAGCTGAAAGTCGCTTTTACCGCTCCCCTCGGCGGCAGCATGACGGGTTACTATAAATCGGAGTGGGAGAACAATGGTCAAACAGACTGTTACGCGCTCACTCAGTTCGAACCAACTGACGCTCGGGCGTGTTTCCCGTGCTGGGATGAACCCCTTTTAAAGGTGTGTGTCGTTTCGTTTTTGACCTGGCATCTGCCCTAACTCGCCCGCTTGCTCAAGGCGACCTTTGCCATTACCATGATCTCTCGTGCAGACACCGTAAATCTTAGCAATATGCCGGCCATCTCGGAGGAGGCCTATGATCCGAGCAGCAAAGAGGCTACTGAGCTTGGAAAACTGTCGACAGAACACAAGTGGAAAGTAACCAAGTTCCAGACAACCCCCCCCATGTCCTCTTACATAGTAGCTATTGCGAACGGCCCCTTTGTACACCTCGAAAAGAAGGTCACCATGCCCTTGAGCGGAAAGACTGTCCCACTCCGCATTTATAGTTCGTGTGAGATCTATTTGTTGAGCTGCATGTTGACACTACTCATCAGGCACTCCCGACGTGATACATCAAACCGAGTTTGCACTCGATGTTGCTGTTCGGGTGCTCCCCCTCTACGAGACCATTTTCGAAGTCGAATACCCGCTTCCGAAGCTCGACACGCTTGTGGTCTGTTTCGCCACTTATAACCGTTGAATATCCTAATCAATAGCGCAGGCGAACGACTTTGATGCCGGAGCGATGGAAAATTGGGGGTTAATCACTGGCCGGACGAGCGCCTTTTTGCTTGATCCCAAGAGAGCTGATATTAATGGGAAAAAGAACGTGGCAGTCACGCAGGTTTGTATCATTGTCTTACCAATTTCATCCGACTCAGCCCCACATTTAGAGCCACGAAGTTGCCCATATGTGGTCAGTATCATTTTCATCCCAAATCCGTCATCTTGATCATATATTTAGGTTTGGAAATATTACAACCATGCGATGGTGGGACAATCTCTATCTCAACGAAGGTCCTTGACATTCTTGATTTCATGTTATGTTTCTAATGCCCGCTTAGGTTTCGCGACTTTGGTAGGGTTCTCGTCGCCCCTCTTGCACATGAATTAAATCGTCGTCCACTTTCTCCCAGATGGGTGAGGTCATCATCTTGAACAAGTAAGCTGAACGGTGTGCGTTGACCACTAGCTTATTTTCCACAGAATATTCCCCGAGTGGAATCCTCGGGTGGAGTTCATTACGGACCACTTGCAGAGCGCCCTTAATTTAGATGCTAAATTATCCAGTCACCCGATAGAAGTGGAATGCCCGGACGCCAATCATATTAACCAGGTAAGCCCGCGATCACACATCTGTCCTCGAGTCCCTCCCTTATTTTTTTATATGAAGATCTTCGATTCTTTGTCGTATAGCAAGGCTGCTTCAGTACTTCGCATGCTCTCCGACTACGTAGGGGAAGAGAAATTCCTCAAAGGCGTTTCTCTTTACCTCAAGAATCATCTGTTTGCAAATACCGTGACTAATGACCTGTGGAAGGGGATCTCCGAGGCTACGGGTACGTTTGAATCGTTTCGCACAAATCGTATCCTCAAACCAGCAGGCGTCGATGTTGTCCGTCTCATGGATAACTGGATCACGAAAGTAGGTTGTCTGTCGGTTCAAAATGTCGCTTGAGTTTACGGTTATATTGTAGATGGGATTTCCGGTTCTCACAGTGACTGAGAACCCCAATAGCATACACATTCGTCAGGATCGGTTCCTAGCCACAGGCCTGGCTGAAGCTGGGGAGAACGAAACCATCTGGTGCGTATCTACCCACAATAATATACATATTCCTAGACTTGCACTAGGAACGTCCCGTTGAGTATTCTTGTCGAGGACGAAAACGGCAGGCCTAGCATCGACAAGACCGCGATATTAGAAGAGAGGGAGAAAACCGTTCCCCTCGATACCAGCAAGCATTTCAAGCTTAATGCTGGAACGGTCGGCGTCTGTAAGTCGCACATTCCCTGCGAAGCCGTTTTTCTCACGGCCCGAAATCCAGATCGAGTTTTATATACTCCAGAGCGCATCGCAAAGATTGCGACTGAGGCGACCAAGGAAAACTCGTGTTTCTCCCTAGATGACCGCATTGGCCTACTATATGATGAGATGTCGCTATCCAGAGCCGGGCTTTCGAAGCTCAGCAGCACCCTCACTCTTATAGACATATGGAGGAACGAAAAAGAATGTGAGTAGACTTAGTCTCCTTCGCGATAGCAAAGCTCAACTTTCTTCAGATTTGGTCTGGTCTACGATTTCAGAGAATTGGGATCATTTGTTTCTACTTTCTGGGAAAGTCCTAGGACCGTCGAGCTCTTGCGAGCATTCATTCGCGTATGCGTTCTTGTTTGCCATCATTTTTTTTACCAAGCTCGATGCGTTACGTAACAGTCGCTGTTCGTGCCGATCGTCAAAAGACTCGGATATGAGTATCCAGCAGATGAATCTCCTGATACTACGTTACTGCGGAGTACTGCCATTTCGGCCGCCTTGGGGGGTAGGGACCAAGGGCAAGTCCTCCAGCCCAGTATCGTCTCGCACAAGGCTGATCAGATTCTAGGGTTATCGACGAGCTGAAGGGCCGGTTTACTCATTACATGGAGACTGGCGACGATTCAAGAATACCGGCTGATCTGCAAGCTTCTATCTTCTATGCGGTACACTTTATTAGTGATCTGCAGGAATTTGAGCTCATGGTCGTTATAGGCTGTCAAGTATGGCGGACGTGCTGAGTACGAGGCAGTCTTGAAGATACAGGAGAAGCCCCCAACGCCAACGGCCCGACTTGCTGCCATGTAAGATCGCCTCCACCATTCACGAGCGATCAGCTGGTTTACTCTCTTTCAAGTTCCGCGATGGGCGCTACGCAGGATCCGGCTTTGCTCGAACAGACCTTTGCTTATATTCTGACCAAATCGCGCGATCAAGACATTACTTATTTCTTCCGCGGCCTTGCTGGCAACTTCCTTGCGAGGCGGCCTTTGGCTGCGTTCTTTAAAGAGAATTATGATGTGCTCTACAAGCGCTTCGAAGGTAGTGTCTCTTTACAGCCGCCTCTGTAGATCTAACTGGTAGCTCGTTTGATAAGGCAACTTTACCCTGAAGAATCTCGTCCAGAGCTCATTCGGCACGTTGTCGACTAGAGAAGACTGCAAGGATATCGAAGAATTCTTTAAAGACAAGGAGACCTCCAAGTATCACATGGCACTGGCGCAGACTCTGGACACAATCAACGCTCGTATTGCGTATATAGAGGTATGCCAACCAAGCGCGGTACACGACATTAGCTGATCCTCGCCATTAGCGTTCATCCGATGATTTGGCAGATTGGCTGTCCACCTGGGACAAAAGACGCAAGCTGTAAGTAGCTAAAATAACTAGACGAGCCCAAGCAAATACAATTGTAAGATTCAGAAACGAAAGCAAATAATGAGTACAGTATACATACAACAACACGGCCGGAAAAATAAGTAGAGGAAACAGTTTAGATGAGCCGCGTTCTATTGGGCTAGCGCCTCCTGGTCAACGAATTCCATGGCCTCTTCCCGTTTAATCGCCCTGATCGACGAGACTTTCTGGCTGTTGAAGAGTACACCGTAAAACTTGTCGGCGGTGACCAGCATTTCTGGCCGGAATGTTGTCGTAATGAACTGCGCAGTCGATGCGAGAGACTGTATCATTGCTAGCGGGAAGCGTCAGCACAACTTTTTTAAATCCAAGTTGTTACTTACAAGTCACGGCGGTACGGTATTGCGCATCAAGATTGGCATCGATCTGATGGGAATGTTAGTGCGTGACCGCGACAAACGAGACCAAGTCACCTCATCGAAAAGATAAAACGGTGCGGGGTCGCATTTCTGGATGGCGAACACTGCACAAAGCGTAAGACATATTCGCACAATGCACAGTGGACTAACCTGTAGCAAGGGCGACCAAAGACTTCTGACCTCCTGACAACTGCTGAATTCGCAGTCCCTCATCAACCTTTGAGTTGAATGACACCTCGAGAACCAGTCAACAGTCTTTCCCAGACACCAAAAAAATTACACTCACCTTGATGGAAATGCCCGTATAGTTGTCAATCGTGCTTTGTTGAGTGTCCTCGGCATCTTCTTCGGGCTCTTCGTCCAGGTCAATGCGGCGTTGGATGATCAGCCGACCGCGTCCGGCCGGCACAAGTTTCTCAAACACCTCCTCAAAGTTACTTGCGACCTGGTTGAACGTCCGCTCAATCGCCTCGTCTTTGCGTTGATCCAGAACCTCAACGAGCTCCTCGATCGACTCCGCAGACTTGTCCAGGTCTTCACGACGCTTCAAAAGCTGGTCTCGCTGCTTTGTAAAGTTGCTATATTGCTCAAACGCCTTTTTGTTGACGTGGGCAAACTTCTTGAGGCCCTCGTTGACGGCATGTAGTTTCTTGACCAACTGTTCACATTGGCTTAGTCAGCGATATGACAACGAAAAAGCAAGGAGAACGAACTCTGTCGAGCTTCTCGCTTGTATACTTATCGAATGCTTCCTCAGGCAGAACACCGAGATCACGGATATTCCGGTTACATTCGTCTTTCCGCCCAGAGAGCATCTGACGTTTTGCGAGATATCGTTCAGTGGTCTTTTGTTGCCTTGAAATCATGCGGCTGTCTTCAGTCTGTTGGTTCTGGACTTTTTCCAGCGAGGCGCGGAGCTTCTGCATCTCCGCCTGCAACTCATCAATCTCCTCCTCCATCGCTTTGGTGGATAGTGAGCAAAATGACGAGGAGCACAACTGCGACTTACTTTGATTCTTTTTCGTCAATGTCTGAATGGAGGTGTTTAATGTCTTGAGTTCTCTAACCCGAGACTCTAAATCGTCTGCAGAGGACGAATCACCGTCGCCGGGTTCACCGAGCTCGTCGAGCTTGGTCTTGAGTTCGTCACGGCGGCGGCGTAAGCGTTCATTCAGCTCGATTTCGATCGCATTCTTCTTGCCTTCCAACTGCATTGATGTCAGAGAAGAAGTTGCGCTGAAAAAAAGAAAGAAAGAATTACTTTGTTTTTGCTCTTCCCCAGTTCGATCATATCCTTCCTCCTCTTCTCAACCTCTTTCCCAAGAGTTACAACCTCTTCCTCTTCCCCGTCTGTAAGCCCTTTGGTCAGCGGACTCTTCAGTTCGCTTTGATATCCCGCTAATTTGGCGTCCAGCCCGCCCAGGTCTGCTTCCAGCTCCTCCTGGTCACGCTCCAGTTTAGCAATGCGCTCCTTTAACTTCTCCTTTTCCCGCGTAAGTGAAGTCCCCTCATCCAGCAAGCGCTCCCGAGACTCGCGAATCGATGTGATCTGCCCGTTCAACACTGCGATGCGGCCGGCCAGCTGCGTGATCTCCTGCTCGACTTGCAAGATCGATGCCTTGACCTCACGCGACCGCTTATCCTCGACCTCGAACTTGGCGCGCCAGCTGGTCACGCTCTTGATCGCTTCGATGCGCGAGTGTTTCACGTCGTGGAACCCACCGGTCAGGGCGCCTTTACGGTCGACCTTGTCGCCGTCGAGCGTGATCGTGTTGATGCCGTGGCTCTTAACGTACGCGGCGGCAATGGTGAGGTCGCGACACACACAGGTTTTACCGAACACCTGTTGGAAGGCCTTCTGGTGCGTAGCGTCGTACTTGAGTTTCTCAAGGATGGGAATCGCATCTTGAGCGTTGGGAGTCTGTGTGTACGTCGGCTTGAGACGATTGAGGGGCATGAAGGTAACACGGCCGGTCTTTTCCTTGATCATAACGTCGAGTACTTTGGAGGCCGTTTCGTCGTTGTCGACGACAACATGGAACAGGCTATGTAGAGGACGAGTGAGACATACACGAGCAGAAAAAACGGAACCTACCTGTTTCCTGCCGTCAGTTCAACTGCGATGTTGAACTTTTGGTCGGTGACTTCAAAAAGACGATAAAGCGGGCCGTACACGCCATCCAACCCGTAACGTTCTGCGATCTTGTCGACAGCGCTGAGACCGAGGCCAGTGTCCTTGACAGGCATTAACTCAAACCCAATTTCTGGTTCCATAAACACACCTTATCCATCATTCCCGCAAGCGATCTCTCAGCGCTCTTCATCTCGTTTGCAGCCCGAACCACCAGGCTCTCGAGCTTGGTGTCCTCCCGCCACAGATCCTTCCTCTTTTCCCCCAGTTCAGCCTGCTTCTCTTTCAGGCCGGCGATCTCTTCCCCCAGATCCTTGACCTTTTTACGGCCATCGTCGACCTTGCTGTGCACGCCCGCAATCTGGGCGTCGATCTCTACGAGTCCTTTCTCAGCGTCTTGCAGCTCAGTCTTGGTCGTTTGCAGCGCCGCAGCCTGCGATGTCTTGTACGCAGCCATCGACGTGATCTCGGTCTTGAGGAACGTGTCGCGCTCTGCCTTTGTGCGGAATTTTGCGCCACGGCCTTGCTTTGCGAAGAGCGACCCTAGTTTGGCGTTTGCATCTTCGAGGGCCCGCCGCTCAGTCGCCTCACGCGTCCGCGTAGCCTCCCAGTCCGGCATCAGTGCCGCCAACGACGCTTCTCGTGTGGTGATCTGGTCCTCGACCTGCTGCAGCTCCATGTCGTACTCGTCGCGCTTCCCACCAGCGCGCAGGCCTGCTGAGCGCAGATCCTCCACGATGCACTCGAGTTCCGTGCGCGTCCGGATAAAGTCGGTAAGCTCGGACTGCGCGTCCTGGCGCGTCAGGCTGAGGCTTTCGAGGGAGTGTTTGGCTTCGGAGATGGCTTTTTCGAGATCCTGGTGGATGTTAGGGCGGTTTCTGGGTGACAACAGTGTAATGTAGACTAACCTGTATCTCCTTCTCGCGCTCGTTGTACTTTTCGCGCCGCAGGTTGGCGCCATGAACGTCAGAGCGACGGTCCTCTTCGATCTCCTCGAGCGCTTCGCCGACCTCCTCGAGTTCGCGTTGGTACAGAGCGTATTCGAGGCAGCGGCGGTCCTTGTCCTTGTCCTGGAACTCTTTCAGCTCCTCCTTTTCCTCTTCGAGCTCGGTGAGACGAGACTCGATGTACTCGAGGAGCTCGTTGATCTTGGTGCGTTTGGCGTCGGTCTCGGACATGATGCGGAGGGATTCTGAACGACGCTGCTCGTAGACCTTGGTTCCGGCAACCTCCTTCAGGAGAGCCAGACGCTCGGTGTCTTTTGCATTCGTCAAGGCGGTGATCTGTGAGGGTTTAAACTGGAGGCAGCGGAATGTAACTGAAAACGCACTCGACCCTGAGGCACGATGTAGTATGGGTTGGATTTGCTGAAGCCTGCACTTTCAAGGAGGTTCATTACGTCTGCCTTGCTCGCGCTCTTCTTGTCGAGAGTGTATTCGTCCTTCTTGATACCAATGGTGCGGCGCAGAATGACCTCTTCGTGGCCAGTGAGGAACCTGTTGTCCGAGTTGTCGAAGACTATTTCTACGTATGCAGAGAAAGTGGCAGTTGTGGATACGCCCTCGTGGAGGAGGGCGGCGCGCTCCTCCTTCCCCATGGACGTGTAGGCATCGGAGAGGACAAAGCGGATGGCAGCGAAGAAATTGCTTTTTCCAGAGCCATTTCGACCGACTACGACATTGTGGCGGGGAGAGAAGGGTTCGATATTTGTCTGGTCGCGGTAGGACTTGAAGCCCTGGATCGTCAGGGTCTTGATGAACATATTGTGGACGCGACCAAGACGCGACTGACTCCAAACACGAACACACAGTTAACCCCCTTTCTTATTTCCCACATTTTCTAAGTACCTAATGCTAGTAGTCGCCTCGGACCTCGGCTCAATTGTGCCAAGGTGGAAACATTGAAAACGGGTTAAGTGGCCAGAGAAAATTAAATGTCATCGGCTGGCTCGTCGAAAGGCGTAACCCCAACTCTTCAAGGCGTTCCATCTGCAGGCTCTCCCGCGCCTTGGCCAACTCGATTAATTGGCCGACGTTCTTGCGAGACTCCATGAGCTCAGGGTAGCCTGGCAGCTTTGTCAGGTCGATGGAGGGCGAATTGCCATCCGTACCACCCGACCGTATGAGATTAAGGAAGCCCGACGGCTTCGTCAGGTCGATGACAGGCGACTTGCCATCCGTCCCACCCGCAGCACCACTTAGCCAGAATTCGTCTATATCCGCGGCCCACTGGGTGAGTTGCTCGGAGCGCTTTAAATCTCGGAGCTGAACGGCCTCGAGCGATCGACATACATCGAACTTGGGATTCCGGCGGGTTTCCATCACATCGATAAATTGGTCCCAATCGAAGGGACTGCATGGACCGTCGATTTGCAAGGCGGTCAAGTTTGGAGCGAAGTACGACGTGCTGGTGTCGTCTGCGCATATCTTCAGCTGAGCCACTAGGGCATTCAGGGCCTCGCACGACTCCTTTTCGAGTCGCAAACGGAGGGTCGTGATGCTGGAGTTCTCTTCTAAGATGGCAGCGATCGTAGCCAAAATGAGGGGCCCACGACGAAGAGACACGGACGCAAGCGGGGGCTGGTCCTGCTGTAGGAGCTTCAGAAGTGGAAGGAGTGGATCCTTTGTGGCCCAACCCTCGATAGTGACCTCCTCCAGTGCCGGCAGCAACAGAAAGTTCAACACTCCTGAATCGTCGACATATAGTCCCCGTAGTCGGGGCAGTGGAATGCGCTTTACAGGCGCAGAAAAGAAGTGGTCGTGGCAAACCAGGTCTATGCAGACCAGGTTGGGGCATAAGGAAAGAACACCAAGGTGCTCCCATGGGTTTGCGATGCCGCGGTACTTACGCAGCTGGTGCCACGGTAGAACGAGCGACTGGGCGGGTTCAGAAACGTTGGAAAGACTGAGGATCTGTAGTTTGGGTGCAATCGCGAAGACATCCAATGTAGCTCCGTGCAGCGCGCCGACTTCCAGCTCCTCCAACTGGTCGAACGTGCCCTCTAAATCAGATAGAGCGGAGAGCAAATGCTCGTCTTGCTCATCGGCTGAGAGATATATGCAGGCACTTGCCCAGCGCCGCGAAAGTTCGAGTAATGCCGGAAGTTGGAGGTTATTAGCGCTTTTGTGCTCATACAGTTGAACATGGAGTTTGGCGTCCCCAGAACGCAATAACTGAGTCGTGATTTGCGGTACGTGTTCTGGGAGGAACGAGGAGATGACGGGCCACGCCCAGAGCCTGCTATCCGATAGCGTGACCTCGCGCCAACGCCGACATACATTTGCCAACAACCAGGGGACGTTCGAGCCTCGGTGTCGGGTTTTGAAGAGATCCGCTCGGAGTATATACAGAAATACGATGACGAGAACGTCGGCATCCAGACGGTGGATGGGGCAGGCGTTTTTTTCTGGAAATAGGTTGTCATACAAGCTGGGCTGGATTAGGAAAAGCGCTTACGCTGAGGAATAGCGATAGCGTCCGGGCCCTTGCCTGTATCGCTGGCAGTAGACTCCGGGTTGGAGGACATCGGGAAGGAAAATCGGAGACTGACAAATACCAACATGCTCGCTTTGACCGACCTGAAACCAACCAGATTTCGGCTTTCGAGACAAAAACACTAAAAATTACAAGTGAGAATACAATTTCGTCTGTACTGGTACGCTGTTCAATAAACCAAAATTAAATTACCCATAGCGAGATTTCATATGTTCACTTCATGGCGAAGTTTGAGAACGTCCAAGTCTCTCAAGCAATTGTGATCTTTTTCGGGCTTGCTCCGCTGTGACCTTTCCTACCTTTCTGGTCAGATACTGGCAAGCACACGGAGAAACTGTAACATGCCTTGGTTTGATGGGGTATTGGGCATCATTACTGTGTACCTGGCACTGTGCAGCTTGGTTTTGGGTGGTGAGAAGACCGAAGCTCGTTAATCATGCGCTAGACATCGTAGAGAGGGTAGAAGGGGTCGTAGTAGATGGACATTAGTGACGACTTGCTGGTGTTCGAAGTAATGTGAGGAGTAGTGAGGAACCTCATTAAACTTCATTCCTGCAATCCGGCCTGCCGACAAAGCGTTGGAAAGTTCGAGAGAGGTGTGTTCACCGTTACGACCAATAGAGGACTGTAGAACATGCTGGATTCAAGTAGAAGCAGCCGATTGAAGATCTCAAAGACTATCTAGCTGCAGTCCAAAAAGTTTCCAGAGTAGTAACTTGGCCGAGTCCACCGGTCACAGAGAGGGAGAGTACTATGATGAGAACGAGTATCGGCGGATGGACACCGCTAGGTCGAACACATGATCCTCGAAGTCAGAAAGCAGAAATGCAATCACTTGGATTGGTTCAGCTCCAAGGTGCAGCCAAACAGCAGCATGCGCGCTTTGCGGCGTGACTTGGATCTGTCCTCCACGTTACCGCGCTCAGGACGACGACTCTGTCATGAAATGCCTGCATTCGATCCAGTACGGGACGCAGTATTAAACAGTCCGCAGACAGCAAGCCATCCGCTGTCGTCCTATCCACCCACGCCCCAGACACCCACCCGCGCCCTGCCAGCCCCCCACGCCGTCCCACAGATCTGGCGGCCCTCCTCAATGCGGATCCTCCGCGAACCTCGACCCTCGCCCATCTCCTGCACAAAGACACAGATGACCGCCTTGCAGCAGCACCCCCAATCAGAAAGCCCGCCCCGTTGCCGTATAATCCCAAGACAAGACTCACCCCCGCAGGCTCGGTTCTCAAACCCATGTCCCAGGCAGAGATGAACATGTACAAATCGTACCAGGGACGCGGCGCGGCCCGTCTCACAAAGCGCAAGCGCTCCCCATCGCCCCGTCCCGGATCCCGAACAGCCGCCTGCAAAAAAGCTCGCAGGCGACGTCGGTGTGGTCGTCAACCACTGCAAGTTCAGCCTCTGATATTTTTTCTGCCGCCTAATCCATGGCCCTTAGACAATGCCCGTCCAGAGGTCGGCGTAGCCCAGCGTGAAGTCTCTCCAATCATTGGCCTGAAAAACTTCAACAACTGGGTCAAGTCTGTCCTTATCACCCGATTTGCACACCCCGCCTTGGCAGCGAGCAAATCGTCGGGCAAGGTCGCGGCCCCCGACCCCCCCGGGGCAAAGTCCTCGACATGGGCTGCGGCAAGGGCGGCGACATGAGAAAGTGGTCACAGGCCCGCGCCGCAGAGCTTATCGGTGTGGACATCGCCGCAGTCTCAGTCGACCAAGCCCGCTCGCGCTGGCAGCAACTGCGCGGCCCCACCTTCGACGCCACCTTTGCCGCGCTCGACTGCTACACAGAGCCCTTGTCAAAGGCTTTTTCCCCCGCGAAACTGTCCAAGCCCTTTGACGTCGTGTCTATGCAATTCTGCATGCACTATGCGTTCGAGAGCGTGCGAAAGGCGCGATGTATGCTTGAGAATGTAAGTCACTGGCTGCGTCCCGGCGGCGCCTTTATTGGGACCATCCCCAATGCCGACCAACTGTTGTAGGTTGCCCCTCTTCTGCATCATCGTCTAACATTTATTTTTTCTCCTACAGACAAAATCTCGAGAGCGTCCCAGCGGACGCTTCGGATCTCACGTTCGGCAATGACGTCTATAAGATCCGCTTTGAGGACCGGGTACACAAGCCCGTGTTCGGGCACAAGTATTGGTTCTACCTGCAGGACGCTGTCGAGAACGTACCCGAGTACATCGTAAAGTGGGACGAATTCGTCCAGTGCGTTATTCCCTCCGATGACGCGAGTTGTGTGCTCACACGACCTAGGTTGGCGGCAGAGTACGGGTTACACCCTACATACAAGGAAGAGTTCCACGACGTCTTTTCCGAGAACCGCGAGCATCCCGAGTTCGGGCCGCTTATGGTGCGCATGAAGGTGGTCGACTCCAACGGGGAGAGCTCGATGGACGAAGACCAGTGGGAGGCAGCTAGTGCGTGACCGTTCCTCTCATCACCCACAAATCTCACGTTGACATCAAATCCCAGATATCTACATCGCCTTTGCTTTTGAGAAGCGCTAGCTAATGTTCGTGGTGTTTGTGTATGTACAATACATGTAAGACTAGAGCCGATATAATGGTTGGAATGAAATGGAGAAATGCTAAATCTGCGACCTATGCAGGAGCGGAACGTTGGTCTCGTTGTACGCCATCTCGTGGTCCGCATCGAACATGGGTGATGGGGCCGCCGAGAGCGCGATATAGTTGGTGTGCTCGGGCGAATTTGAGTATGTCGCGCCCTGTTTCTCCTGGTGAAGCTGTCGGCCGTAAGAGAACGAGGCCGCTGAAGTACAGCACGGGCAGAAGCTGCATGATGCGGTGGTCAGTGTTTCTGATAGGATAACTAGGGAGGAACGTACGATGGCCCAGGCGACCCATGCGTCATGACACCAGTGTGATAGCCCCGCCTGCCCTGTGCTCGTGATGAATTCCTCGAGGCCGCTGCGAACTTGCAGGAACGCGAGGAAGATGACCGCGATCCCGAGAGCAATGTGCGCGAGATTCGACGGGGGGTGTGGTGGGCGGTCTGGCGTGGCTACCTTCTTGGCGTGGATGGAACGGCCGAGGAAGAGCTGTCCGAGGTAAGAGTGCTAACATCAGGACCCCAAAGACCTGAGTGCACTGATCAGTATCTGTCGGAAGAAAGAAACACAAAATGAATAACCTGGTGAGCGTCCGTTAAATGCCCGGCCCCCCGATCTATCACTGCGAGCGGCCCAAGGACCCACCCGAGGAGGATGACGGGAAGCGCGATGTAGAAGTTGATCATGCGGTGTAGCTTAAAACCATCGCGGGGTAAACGTGCGACTCCATCGAGCGACGAGGGAGCCCGTAGGGAGCAGGAACAAGAACCCAACAGTGAGGAGGATGCCGTGCCATATGAGTTTCTGACGGCGCGGGAAAGCGCTAAGGGCGTCCTCGGGTCCCTGCGAGACGAGCGTTGGTGCGGCGGCGGCGGCGGCAGCAGCAGCGGCAGCGTCGGAGAAGGCCTTCTCCTCCGGCGTGATCGGGGTGCCGGGTATGTGCTTGCTAAGGTCCATATTAACGGTGCCCGCGACATAGTGGGGCAAGATCTGAGCGTCCACTGAGGATTCTGGCTTGGTGAGGGAGTACGCCCAGATGATCTGCCCTTCTCTGGGGTTGGTCTTGTTCCGCGGGATCTCGAACGTCACTGTCGAATAGTTTCCTGGGCGCCACTGCGACGATATCGGTATTGAGGCATAGGAAATTCAATAAATGACCCACAGAGGAGACGGTTTCCGGCTGCAATGTGGCAACTCGAGGCGGTTTGGGCGTCACCCTTGGCTCGGTGTGGCCCGTCGCATAGCGCTGCGAGAGGATAGGCCCAGAGCCGTCTTCCTTCTCCATATAACGATCATGTGTGTGTCCCGCATCAGGCGACCGAAACCTCTGTAGCGAATGTCGTTAATTCCTGCTTGTGAATCGCAAGCAAATGCGTTACAATCCAACCCATCCGAACGGCTCGAAAAATGGCGTTATTGCGTCTGCAGAAGAACACGATCAGGACGATAGCCTTGGTCGGGTGCGAAGCTTACAAGTCATGGTATCCTCGGCAAGAGTTATATTCATGCAAAAGAACAGGTTACATCCTGAATCGCCCCTGGTAGCACGGACAGATGAGAGAGCCTGGAACCAGAGGAGAACACCAGTTAGCCAAGAGAGGTGCAGCATTTTCGGGGCCGGGACACGGAGTGTCGCCCTGGCCAGCGCCTTATATATTATACTGGGCACTCATGAGTAAACGGGGGAAACAAGGTTGGTTCTATTGGTCCAATCCTGTTCCTACCTTGGCATTCGTGAGAACTATCAGTGATAGTCCAACGAGGATATGTGAAACTGAAGAGCCTGCGAACGAAACCATGGTGCTGAGTCCAATCGATGCTTGTGCAAATGCTTGGGCCGAAGATCGGGATCCCAGACACCTGAGACTGAGAAGGATTTTACAATGTTCAAACTTCAATTTCTATATTTTACAATGACACACGTGATTTGGTTATGAGACGCGTCGCGTCAGAGAATTTAGGAAATTACTCGAAAATCCACTGCTCCATAGCGCTGTGGTACTGGACGACACCCTCGGGGAACCAGCTATCAAACATTTTAACGTCGCGATCGTGCAAATGGTAGTGTTACTCACAGCGCGATCTCTTTTCAGCGCTCTCGACAGAGTCGGAGCCGTGGCAGATGTTGCGTCCGACAGCGAGACAGTAGTCGCCGCGGATGGATCCTAGGTGAATTAAGCTACAATCCGGTACTGGCACAAAAATCAGATCGACGCACCGACGGGGGACTGCAGAGGGTTGGTTGTTCCGAGCATGACACGGCCAGTCTTGACCGCATCGAGTCCCTGCCACACCATGGCGATGACTGGGCCAGAGGCCATGTATTTGATCAAGCCGGGGAAGAACCCTTGCCCTTGAGATCGGCGTAATCTATGCAAGGATTTTAATCGCAGATGACCGGCTGTAGACTGGAACTAACGTTTCTCGAGATGCTCGGGGGTGGCATGGACCATCTTGAGGGCGATGAGTTTAAAGCCACGCTCCTCGAATCTGGCGATGATCTTTCCGACAAGCGAGCGCTGGACTCCGTCGGGCTGGGGGGCAGTGAGCGGAAGCAAGGGAAACCGGAGGGGGACTGGACCTTGATCATGATGTAGGTGCGCTCAGAGACAGACATGGTGAATGTAGTGGTGGTTGGAGGTAAGAGGTTAAACGTTCGCGCTGCTAGATTCGGCTTTATACTTGTTGCTATCGATCGCTTTCCTCCCATCAACGCCATCGTCCTCTAAGTACAACACAGACAAAGCACTTCCGAATTCACCCACTCATAACCAGCAACCATGCCCGGTCCTCCTCTGGGCTTCTCCCTTGCGCCCTACATCCGCTCGTCTCCCACTCTTATGAAGATATTTACCCCCATTTCCAACTGGTACGCTGGCGGGGCCCTCTACAGACAATATGGCCTCTTGTACGACGACCTTTGTTCGTACCGCAATGTTTTCTCGTTCCTGCAGTCGCTTACCCTTTGCCAGTGATAGAAGAACGCCCTGAAGTTCAACAGGTATTTACGCTTGGGTCACACGCGAAAATTAGCTCATTGCTCGCCGCCAGGCGCTCTCTCGTCTAACTCCCCGTCAAGCTTACGACCGTGCTTTCCGCATCAAGCGCGCCTCTCAGGCCGACGTTCTCCACGCCCCTCTTCCCAAAGCCCAGTGGACCAAGCCGGAAGAGGTATTATAGCTCGCGTCCTCATTTCGAAGCCCTGTTCACTCGTTCTAGGACATCCGATATCTCGCTCCCCATGTCACGGCTATCGAGGCGGAGATAAAGGAGCGGGAAAAATGGGACACCCTCACCGTTCAGAGGAAATAGATGCGGAACCTGTTCCAAGATGTACGGACCGAGCACTTTTCGGTCGTTCAACTTTTATAAATAATTCAAGAGACTGTCTTCATAGCACTGAGCAACCCCACTGGCGTTCTCTGGAGTCAACAGGATAACATCGTTAGGCAGAGGTCTCTAAACATTTCTATTTTACAAACAGGCACGTTGATTTAAATTACAGAGTGAAAGCTTTGATGAGAGGGGACACAACTTCGCCGCCCTTTTTCTTATAAAAGTCGACGACCTTCTTGCCCACCACAGCGATGTTGGACCCTGTAATCCCGAAATGCTCATAAACCTTCTGGTACGGGCCTGAGGCGCCCCATCCAGAGAGACCATATTGCTAGAAAACAATTAGAACGGGATACCGAGGACCACGTTCAAGCGTACCTCATGGCTGTACTTTTCCCACCCCAGAGTCTATGGAATGATCTCAGTGGCCAGTCTGCAAAAGATGCGCGTACTTACAGAAAGAGCCTCGAGTGACAGAATGGGCGCGCCACTTCTCAGCACGCTCAGTCTGTATTCCTCATCCTGCTGATCGAACACAAGCCAGCAGGGCAAGCTCACGACCCTCGTTTTGATGCCCTGCTCCTTGAGCTTGGTAGCAGCCTCGACAGCAATGCTGACCTCACTCCCGCAGCTGACGATGGTCAAGTCTTCGTTGGCTTCCTCGTGGACGACATAACCACCCCGCGAAGCGTGTTCGATCGTGGATCCCTCGAGGTTAGGGAGGTTCTGGCGGGAAAGCGACAGAATGGAAGGTGTGTGCTTCGACTTGAGGGCAACGGCGTAAGCTGCCGACGTTTCGTTGCCGTCCGCCGGACGCCAGAAAGCAAGGTTGGGGATGGCCCGGAAATGGGCGTTGGTTTCCACAGGCTGATGAGTCGGTCCACTTAACACAGCAAGTCAGCGGCATGATTAGTTATTTAATCTAGGCACTCACTCTTCACCAAGACCGATCGAATCATGTGTAGCGACCCAGATTACCTGCGCTCGGCTCAAAGCAGACAAACGAACTGCACCAGCAGCATATGACACGAAGTTCTGAGAAGGGTTATTTGGCAAAGAAAATTGGCGTAAAATATGAACTCACCAGGAAAGTTGCAACAAAGGGTATGACTGCACCGTATGCAGCCAATCCGTTCGCAATTGCACCCATTGCGTGTTCACGGACACCTTTGGGGGATTTAGGGCACCCCAAAAAAGACAAAAGTGGGAAAACCTGCCATATCGAATGTAAGTTCCAGCATAGGAACCCAAGTTCGTGCTCGGGTGTTGGAAATCAATGGACTTGGGGACCTGAACCAAGTATCAGAAAGAGTTTTCGCGAGTTGACCATACATGCCTTTGTGAGATTGCTGCCTGTCAAATCGGCCGAACCCCCGATGAGATCCGGGAGAACAGGGGACAGGGCCGTGAGGACGATCTCGGACAGTTTGCGGGAAGCCTGTGCAGAATCACTGGTCTTGTACACGGGCAGGCTCTTCTCCCAGCCGTTGGGCAGCTCCCCGGAGATTCGGCGGGTAAGCTCAGCGTGTTCCGAAGGGTACTTCTTGCCGTATGCAGCAAGGAGGGTGTTCCAGGAGGCTTCTACAGCGGCCCCGCGTTTGGCGACCTCGGCATAAGCAGCGTATGTTTCCTGGGGGACATGGAACTTCTCATTCGGGGGGAATCCGAACTTGGTCTTTATCTGGACAATGTCGTCGGCCTTGAGAGCTGAAGAATTGCTCAGTGAGTGCAAAACTGGGCTGAGAAATGACTAACGAGATCCGTGAACAGAGTGGGTCCCCTGCAGCTTCGATCCAAACCCGATAATGGTGGTCAGTTTGATGATCGTGGGCTTGTTCTTCTCCAGCCGAGCTTCAGCAATGGCATTGGATATTGAAGCGAGGTCACTAGGCACTGGATTTAAACGAATGCAATATACAGGAAGAGGAATACGACCGACCTATTACCGTCCTGGACGTGGAGGACCTGCCACCCATACGACAGGAAGCGCGCGGCCACATCCTCTGTGAAAGCACAGGCGGTATCCCCATCAATGGAGATCTCTGAAATTGAGAGTTTATTAAAGCGTCATAACCCGAGTGGAAAATCGTACGGTTGTCATCATATATCTGCCAAATTTTTAAGTATTTCCTCAAAAAAAAGATGAAAGGTGTACATACAACAATCAGGTTTCCAAGCTGAAGGTGGCCAGCCAAACTCGCGGCTTCACTAGAAATTCCCTCCATAAGGCATCCGTCTCCACAAAAGACTTGAAAAGGTTTAGGAACGTGAATTTCCGAGGCAAGGAAGTGAATTACCGTAGGTGTAATTGTTGATCAGCTCAAACCCATCTTTGTTATAGACGGCACCCAAGTGGGCTTGGGCAATCGCAAGGCCGACACCGTTCGCAAAGCCTTGTCCCTACGATTCTTCAGGATCAATGGCAAAATGCGGTTTGAAACGCAGTGCTTACGAGAGGACCGGTGGTGACTTCGATGCCTAGACAATTCGTCGATATTAGTTAACAAAATTTTCTGGAGCGCAGTGCTTGCCATCGGTATGCCCAGCTTCAGGATGTCCGGGAGTCAGACTCCCGAGCTGACGGAAAGCCTTGAGATCATCCATGGAGAGTTTATAACCCAGAAGGTGAAGCATGATATACTACACATGGAATTGAGTATTTCCAGAGTTTGGTAGTCATCGGCATACCTGAAGAACACATCTGGCGGTCAAGTCAGCAACGCAGAGAACAGGAACAAAATGAGAAAATTACGCGTGTCCGTTCTGAGTTTATTTATGAGATTGATTGGTCTATTACGCGGTTGAACAGGCCCACATACCGAAAGAACAAATCTATCCCTGTTGAACCACTTGGAGTTCTTTGGGTTCGCATTCACGAAACTGGGTAATGTCAAGATCAAAGCAGATCGGTAGAGCTGTGATACTAACCGAGAGAAAAGGACGTGGGCGACAGGCGCCATGCCCATCGGGGCACCTGGGCGAATGTCAAGACAGGTAATATGTAGAGATAACGACAGCGGCAAACCAGGGTGACCAGAGTTGGATTTCGCGACAACATCCGCCGCCAGGGTGCGGATCTGTGGGTCGAAATTAATTCAGAGGACTCGAATGAACAGGGGAATTGCGGACAGTGGCGATCGAGGTGGAATCTGAGGCTTGGGGAGTGAAGGACATGGTCGTTCAAGTGAGAGTTGGCACGGAGACTGTGACCACTCTCGGCCCTCTGATCGATGATAGGATTTAAGTAACTTCCGGTAACATCTTGCCAACGGCTCAACAAGCGAGGACGCGACTCGTACGCGACAAGGCGTGGAAAAACGTGTGGGACACTTGTCGTCATATAGCGCTGCCGGTCTAACTTCTTTGCCTCATATAGATGCATCCTCAGCTATCGGACCGAAAATTGGGTTGGTTTTCTTCCAATTCACCCCGACCTCCACTCAACATCTTCTTAGTCTGTCAAGAGTTCATGGAGGCCCTTGAGCAATGTCATTCCAGCAACTGGGCTCGCCTGATAGGTTCATGCAATAGCCACAAGGAGGAGTTGAACATCTGCCTCCGTAAGGAGGTGCGTTTCTACCAGTGCAGAGTGCAACATGGCTGATACGTGAAATCAGAGAATTGAGCGTACTAATAACAACAGGGAGACGGCTAATGAAAGGAAGCTCAAGGTAGAGGAGGCACGCAAAAAGTTCTACGGCGACGAATGAATTTTTCACGCGGTCATCGCCGGTCACCCTCGTATCGCACGTCCGGTGGGAGTACATTGGGCCGATATGACAGTCCGGCGACCACGAATGCGTCTTCATCCTTGACTATCCTCAATCAAACTCGCACTGAGTGCCCATACCAGCATTCTCCATGCATGTGGTGCTGTCGGTGTGGACGATTTCGCTTCCGTCCAACGTCAATATATACGGGTCGCGTACCTGGCCTTCCGCCTCTATCGAAGAATCCTGTCCGAATTTTCACCGCCAGATCTTGTGTTGCGGCTACCAGCCAGCGTTAGGCGCGTATTCTTCGTCGTCCGAGTAGCAAGTGTTTTATTTTCACCGGAAACGGGGAGGACGTCGCAGAAGTGGCTACTCGAGTAATTACTGAAAACGATCCCAAGTCCCCATCGCCGAAGGGACGAGACTATTATATTCTTCCCCGCAGTCAGCTTTTCATTCATCTTCGACTCTGTTGTAGCATTCGGATGCATAGTGGGAAGCTGGATTGGAGGCTGGTGAAGGGGCCTGCTGAGTTTCTGGATGCAACGATTTGCAAGAAATTAATGCCCCAGTGTACTGCACTATCTTCACTTAGTCTCCGTCCTTCAATGCCCAAATTGATGATACCTTTATTGCTGGTCATCAACCGCCACTGTTGAAGTATCGGGAATTAGGGATATAACTCCATAAAACAGCCCCAGCCCATTAATTTACCTCCAATTGGTTGGCAATCAGGATGCAAGTGGTACCTCCCAGAGGAACACCTGTACATGAATTTACTATTTCCGAACATTAATTTACTTTCTTTTTTTGCCAGATGGCTGGAAATCAGGATGCAAAGAGATCCATGCTGTGGCCTGTGTACCGCCGAGAACGATGACTTTGGCCTGTTCTGCCAGGGCGCTGTATTGAGAAAACTTCTCAACTCCTGCTTTCTTGTACACGGATTTATCTCTCGCGGTAAGATTTATCGAGATGGCAGATCGCAATGGCTTGGTTGCACCCTTTGCCCAATGCTCTCTAAGCACGTCCACGAGCAATTTGAGGGAGCCAGGCGGCACTTTCAGAGGAATTTGTGGTTGAGGGGAAGTTTGTTCGACCCGCGATGCAGGGCTCGCGACTGTCGCGGCTTTCATTGCGTGTACGGAAGGGCCAGGCGCAGCCAGTGGTACCTCTTTCATGAGTGGCGGCACTGGAGATGGATTTTCTGCATGTACGGAAGGGCCCGGTGGTGATGCAGCTTCGTCACCCAGCATACATCGCAAGATATGAGCGGATATGACGTCGTCTGAAAGCGCGGCGTCTTGAGCTGTCGGATCTTCTGTGAAGCTGTAATAGGAAGCGGGGGTGGATTTCGGTCGTGGCATTGAAATCCCGTTTGGTGAACGAGACGACCCAGTAACATAGGATTCGGTGATGTTGGGATGTTGCGGAATGTTGGCCGTGTATGCGGGGGCAGGAGCACATACTACTGATGGCCTTATTGGGGGAGGAGGAGAAGGAAGCGAGGACTGCTCAAGTGGGGGCTCTTCGCGAGGAGAAGTAGACGCAAAGCTAGGAATAGGTGCGGAAACCGGTTTCACGGCCGGCTGTTCGGTTTTCGGAAATGAAAACGGGACTTCCCGTTCGCCGAAGTAGGTGGCTCGCTGGGATACTGGAGACTGCACTGCCGCACTAATTGGAGGTTGTATAACAGAGGCAGGTTCGGCACCCGGACGGAGCCCCATAACGTCCACATTCCAATCCAAGCACACAGAAGCCTGGACTTTCAGGCTGATGTGTGCCCCAGGCAACGTAAGAGAAATAATCACGACACGGTATCGTCGGAGGCGAAGGACAGACACCGCATAGGCAAAATCGCGGTCGCCCGATATTAAAATGAATGTGGCGGGTGATGGGTGGTCCATGGCATAGGTGAGCATATCCACTGGATCTGTCGTCATTAACCTGTCGTCGGCGGATTAAGGTGATGCGTACCCATGATCATCTGGTCTGCGACATTCTTTCTGCCGTTATGTGGGCAGTCGATCAACGACACACCCGACGACTGCAACTCTGAGCGTAAGCTCAAAGACCTTAACGTTTCCAGTCGCGGGTCGGGCATCTCCATGTAGGCCTTGAAGGACTTTACGCTGCCGAATCTGTGGGCTACGTTCCGGATGCCATTCGCTATTTCATAGCCCGATATGTGGGAAGCCGCATGGCAATTCTCTGTGCAAGGACGTCAAGTAAGAGGAAATATAGAATAGGATATGTACCATAGTCCCAGAACACGGCAACATCAGATTCGGATTCGCTGGCCAACATAAAGGAGATGGAGGTAGAGAGGAAGGAACGTACAAGGTGCGTGATGCGAAGCCGCGGCGATTGCCAAAAAAGGAAATCGTCAATCAGTGGCAAAAGAGAAGGGGCGGTTGAGATAATTCGATACGGCAATTGAACCAACTATACAATCAATTTTACTTCCGGCGCCTTTTGATTCACTGTCCCCCAGATGGTTCCCAGTCAGGATGCAATGAGATCCAAGCGTGGCCGTCAGCACCTCCCAGAAGGACAATCTCCGCAGCTTTTGCGTTGGCACTCAAGTGCGCGAACCTCTCTACCCCCGCTTTCTTGTACACCTGCTGGTCTTGCGTGACAAGCTCAAACGCTATGCTTGATCTGAGAGGGCGTTTCGAGCCCTTGGCCCAGTGCTTTCGAAGCAATTCCACGAGCGATCTGAATGCCGGAGGCGGGGATTTGGGAGGCACCTTATCTTGGTAAGGCATCTGCACGGTCTGCAGTGGAGTGGCCACAAGCCTAGGTGTATCGAGTTTCATCAACGGAATACCCTGGGTCAAAGGTGTTGGGGTTCCGTCATCGACCGTGCATCGCTGGACATGGGCTGTCATGAGGTCCTCAGCGGTCGAGGTGCGGTCCTTCGCAAATGGTGAAGCCCGTGATGGGCCGGCAACTGAGGACGGGGGCTCGGCGAGACCGTAATACCAATCGCTAGGCGTCGAATTCGGTCTGAGTATCGGAAGCCGGGGCATCACCGGACTGGCGAGCCCTGTAGTAGAAGTTGCTGCCGTATTGCGCGAGTATGCGGGGGCAGGGACACATACTGCTTCAGGTGCTAACGGGCGAGCAGGCGGAGGCGGAGGCGGAGAATGCTGGAGAGGGGGTTCTTTACGGGAGCCGCCGGCAGACGCGAAGCTCGCAATGGGCAAAGAAGACGGGCTTTCCCGTTCGCCTAAGTAGGTTGCGCGGTGAAGTATTGGCGACTGGCCCGCAGCATTGGCGGGGGTCTGTACGACAGAAGCAGCTTCAGAGTCGGGACGGAGCCCCATAACGTCCACGTTCCAATCCAAGCACATCGACGCCTGGCTTCTCAGACTGATATGTACCCCAAACGGAAGGGATACAATAACAACGCGGTATCTCCGGAGGCGCAGAACAGAGACTGCATAGGCAAAATCGCGGTCCCCCGATATTAAAATAAATGTGCAAAGCGCAGGATGATCCATGGCATATGTAAGCATATCGACTGTATCTTGCCTGGTTATTAAGCTGTGGCCAACGAATGAATGAACGCGCCTATAATCATCTGGTCTGCGACATTCTTTCTGCCGTTATGCGGACAATCGATCAACGATACACCGGACGACTGCAGCTCCGAGCGCAAGCTCAGGGACCTCAGCGTCTCCGGGTCGGGCATCTCCATGTAGGCCTTGAAGGACTTTACGCTGCCGAATCTGTGGGCTACGTTCCGGATGCCATTTGCTATTTCATAACACGATATATGGGAGGCCGCATGGCAATTCTCTGTGCAAGAAGGTCAAGTGAGAGGAAATATCGAACAGGATATGTACCATAGTCCCAGAATATGGCAACAGATTCGGATTCGCTGGACTGCATGAAGGAGATGGAGGGAAGAAACAGGAAGAAACGTGTAGGGCGCGTGATGAAATTGAATTTGGGTCTGCTGAGAACGCGGAACTATTTATTGAATTTTTTTACCCAGTCTCGCAAGATGGTAATTAATGGTAGGTTTATGAGACTTCTTCAGCCCGGGCTGTAGAAAGGCATGTCAAGCAAAACGAAATGCGAAAAGTAATCAAAGTCAACGCACCGTGGTTCTCATGCAGTGAAAGAGCGCCTCCGTAGCCGCTCTGCACTCTAATTGACTTTGAAAGTCTCCGGTGGCAGCCCAGCAGCCCAACATGGCCGTCAATGGCGCACCGCATATGTTGGATGGGAGAACTGTGGATTCAGTGGTGGTCAGCAGTTGGATTATTGTAGGAGACTGCGGCGACCTTTCTTGTTTCTGACCCTGAGTTTTTCGATATACATGACGCCGCGACGCGCAACGCGTTGCCGCACTATTAGCAGCACCGACAGACGAGAGATTCAGAAAAGATTCGGGCGTAACGTGACTTGCTAGCCTGATTGCTCCGTAAATTATAAGCAGTCCTAGACCTCCACGTACTCCGACCACCGCTGCCCGAGATCTTGTATTCGCAATGACTACCTCCCTCAACAAGAACAATTCAGGTCAGTCGTGCGGAGAGTGGTCCAATGGCTGAGATCTGAGACCTTATCCGGCCGCAGCGGTTAAGCGCATTATGCAGGAAGTGCGTCGGCAGTTTACCGCTCTGGCAACCGCGGTACTGAAGTCCACTTCTAGGCTCGAGAGCTCGCCAACGATCCGTCACCCGAGTATTCCGCGGCTCCTCTGGAAGACGACATCTTCGTTCGTTGTGCATGCTACTGGTCCACCACCCTCCTCAAACGTTGTCTAATTTCCAGGAATGGCATTGCACCCTTCGTGGCCCTGCAGGGACTGAATTCGAAGGAGGTATAACAAATCCTCGACGGGCGAATTTACTATGTCTAACTGGAAGTTGCAAGGGCTCTACCATTTTCGAATCCTGTTGCCCGCCGAGTACCCGTTTCGACCGCCGTCGCTCATGATGCTGACGCCAAACGGTCGGTTCGAGACCGACACCAAGGTCAGGCTGCTGGATTACCTGCAAAATCTCTGAGGCTGAACCCACTTCTCAGATATGCATAAGCTTTACGAGCTGTGAGACCAACCGATATTTGCTCCTTTAAAGCCTCATCTTCGAGTAGATCATGAAGAGCTCTGGCAGCCTGCCTGGGGTGTGCGAACGGGTGAGCATTCCGCGTACAGATGCATTCCATGTGTTTCAACACCAGCGACTAGCCATCATTGGTCTGCAGGGTTTCTTCCCTCTCAAGGGCAAAGCTGCCGTCGGCGTAGGCTCCATTGAATATCCCACAACTGAGCGCAAGCGACTCGCCGCCTTGTAGGTCCCACTTTAATTATCGAACAATTAATTAAGTCCCTTCAGATCGCGCACATGGGTTTGCCCCCATTGTCGCGAGTCCAATCTCGATCTGCTTCCAGACCCTATTCGCAAGACAGATGAAGCCGAAGCCGAAGAGTCTGCTCCCCCGCCCCCTGTGTCCGACATCCCTGAAGCCCCTAATGCTGCTGCTGCGACCCCCGCGTCAAGTAACCGGGCCCCAGAGACGGTAACCATGCAGGCGACAAGTCCTCCTCCGACGAACGGCACCCACCAGCGGCCGCCACTGTTATTGGATACAGCAATATGCTTCATTTTGGTGCTATTGTGCGGAATAGTTTTTCGAAGGATGTTCTAGGTTGCCGCAGCGTTGTAAAATAAAAATAATTCGAAGTCTTGAAATTGAAATTAGCTATGTGACTGGTTGCTGGCTTGTAGCGCTGATCGCTAGTCTCACGTAGTCAGACTCTAAAAAAAGTTTTATGAGATAGTCGATAAAACTTAATATAGAGTCTGATTTCGTTGGCACATCGGTTACCGGACCTTGGAAAGCCGTGATCAAATCGTGACCACACGTGCATTGATGTTCCCACGAGCCGCATTAGGATGGCAGCGAAAACTAAGAAAAGGCAAAATGAGGCCCGTTGACTCCCAAAACTTTTGGAGTATGTATACTGGTTATTTTGTATTCTATTTGTCCTCACTTCTGTTATCAAAAATGTGCTGCGAGTGAAGGCGATTTTGATCGCCTGTCCCAATGCGGCGCGTGGGAACATCAATGCACGTGCAGTCACAACTTGATCACGGCTTTCCAAGGTCCGGTAACCGGTATGCCAACAGATTCAGACTAGCTGATCGCGGGCGCGATCGAGGAAGCTTTCCTTTTTATAGGCTCCGCAGCCACTTCGGGGTGTGGATCCCTTTCTCTTCGCTCGCTGTCCTTGCACTCGCTGCGCAGGCATGCAAAATCCGCCGCCGTTTATTAGAAAGAAATCCCTGCGCATGCCCAGCCAACCACCCCATGCACCCATTCCCCCGTCTTTGCTCCAGTCCCCCCATCTAAATTCCCCTCGCTTTCGACGCGCAATGACCGTACCACGCATAAGTGATGAGGACGAGGAGTGGCTGCAGGATACCAAGGCGGTCAACTCTTCGAAGTCCCAGCGCGAAAATGACGAGCAGGTCTCTCGTCGACAGCCGCCCCCGCAGACCTTGACCCGCGGCTCCTCTGTCCCTGGCGGGCGCCCCTTCCTGCCGACCTATCCACCACACAAGTCATGATCCGAGTACCCAGCCGCCCGTCGTACTAGGCTGGCCGCTGGCGAAAGGCACTCGATCGCATATTATGACGTCGCTCGCGAATCACATAGCACCTCCTCACGTCCACTTCATTATAACGCATATTCTTCGTCGTCCGGCCAGACCCGGCCCCATTTTCTCGCCCTCGCCTTTACAATACGGATTGACCAGCACGTCGTCAACATATTTACGGGCAAACCCCGCTGTACATCACATCGCATTTGCATTCAAGGGCACAAAGTCCCAGATCGCATTCACGGGCAGGAAGCCCCAGCATATATAACCAATAGTCGCATACGATTACCACGTCGTCAATGTATACGTATACTCTGCACGGAACGAACACTACATTTTAGATACTCGTATCCCGCACACTGAACACCAAGTGATCCTCGTCCTCGAGATTCGTCAGTATTTTGCCCATGTAAGACAGCCTGATGCGCGAAACGGAAACGCTGCTCCCAGTGAACTGCAGAATACGATCGCGCAGCATCGAGACAAGTAGGTTCAGCGGCAAATTGGGAACCATAACGACACTGCCGTCAAGCTTCCATTCCGGCTTTGAATCGTCTTTTGGCAATTGAACTTGCAAAAAGATACATGAATTTTTACTATCTTGCGATAACAACGCAAAGGACGTACCGGGTGCCTCGCAATCCAATCAGATTCGGCATATACTTGACCACCAGGCAATTTGGCCACACGCTGGCACTTGGAATGTCGTCTATGCTGCCTTCCATTTCTTCTGCCGATTGGATCGTACCAGCTTGGGACTGTAAAGCCCCGTTGGCAGCGGCGAGAGCAGCGGCTCGCGATGGATGCATCCCCGCACTGGCCGCGGGTCGGTATCCAAACGGCTGGGCAGCGTCCATACCCTGAGGAGGCAACATGACAGGGGCTGGATATGCGGATGTGGGTTGGGGTCCCGATGAAATGGTAGCAGCAGAATATGCCGGGTTGAGATTTCCGGAAGCCTGCGGAGGAGCAGGAAGTGAAGCTGGTGCGGGTGGTAAAGACGCCAGGGGTGGCGAGACAGCGGCAGGCCCGATTCCAGGCCCGATTGCATTCCTAGACTCGATGTCAGCGATTATGGTCAACGGACAGACAAAGGCGTCGAACAGAACTGGTTCCTAAGTCCAGAACCAAGAATTGAACTTGCAGTGAAATGGGGTGCTGCACAAAAAAATATTCATTTTTTTTTTCCATCTCGCGATAGCAGAGGGGGCGGCGGATGGAAGCGAAGAGGCGGTCGAGCTCAGTCGGGCAAAGGTTCTTGTCTTGAGGACGAGCGAGGAGAACGCGCGCACGTCGAGCGCGAGGAGGACATTGTCACTGCTGCGGAGGGCACACAGACGCGGAGGTGGGCGAGGAAGGGGAGTGCGTAGAAGCGCGGGGCAGTTGTGTGATTGCGTGCAGGGGCAGAACATGGGGATTTCGGTGTGCTGTAGGTGCAGGGCCGTGAGTGACAGCACGTCGAGTGTGAAGATTGGAAGTCCTGGTGTGGAAGACGTAGTATTCGTCTTGGATCAGTGAGGTGCTGGAGGTGCAGCACGTTTCGGGAGTAGGTAAACTAAACTACTATAAAATTTAGTCCATGCTCTCCCAGACCCGTCTGCTCCAGTCCTCGAGGGGGATGCTTAGAACATTTGGGTTGTTTGGAATGCCAAGGTCAGAGTATCTAATATCCAAGGGCGGAACAACATAAGCGACACCCTGAACAGGGGGTGGATAATCGTGTGGCCCAGACCGGAGCCGGCGTAGCTCGTGGAGTTCAATCTGAATTCTTCGAGGGTGTGTTCTTTTTAGTTTGATTAGGATTACTAGATGAACCTATGTCGAAAACCAGTTAGAATAAGCCTGTGTGGGAAGAAGAAACTTACTTGGCCAGTCTCGAGCCACCAGCCAGCATCGATGATGAGCCGGTTCCTAGTCTCGGTGACCCCTACCTCGACGACAACGTGCGGCAGTGCGTTGTTTGGCCGATTGACGTTCTTAAAACTGGCGTCAGCCTGCTTGATGCGCCGCGGATTATCTTGGAGAGTGTACGCTGGCCTTACATGAGCCTAAGTTAACTGAAAAAAAATCTGTCGTACTGGTTGCGCCCAGTGGAAGGCAAACATTCAGAAAATCTGCATTGTTATTGTCCATCGCGTATTGCCTTGCAATTTGCATGGATAAGAAGGCGGTGGCTAACTCATGGGCCATGGTGGGCATAAATTTGATTAACCAATCATCGGAAAACGAGTTGGCCAACCCTAACGAGGATGAGAGATGAGTCGTAGAATAAGATATAAGGGACAAACCGAGCATTACGAAACAGACCGTGAAGACGATCTTCGATATTGTGCTTGCCAGGAAGGGTAATTTTGATAAGGCGATGGAAGGGCGTTTGACTTGATAAAAGAGTTGTGAGTAGAAGTAAGAATGAGAACGAAACTCACCTTTCAAGGCAAGTCTTGAGCTCTTTCTCTAGAGCCCGGAGAGTATATGTTAGTAGAGCTGAAGCGGCCACTATGAGAGGCTGGGACTCGACAGTTGGCTCGTAGAGTGCCACGGCAAGGTGGAAAGGAAAATGAGACCTGTTGGTGCACAGCCACCTCCTGTGGACGCCTGCTCTGAGCAACGGCAACGAGCTCGCCAACAAGGCAGCCAAGGAAGCGAGGGCGCTGGACCCATCCCCCGACGCTTTTGTCTCCCTCACCACATCGGCCCTCCATCGCAAGACAGATGAAGCTGAAGCCGACTCGGAAGAGCCCGCTCCCCGCCCCCTGTGTCCGACATGATCCTGAAGCCCCTGATGCCGCTGCAACACTCCAAGAAACTGGGCCCAGAGACGGCAACCCTCCTCCTCCGACGATGAACGGCACCCGCCAGCGGCCACCACTATTATTGGATACCGCGATATACTTCATTTTGGTGCTATTGTGCGGAATAGTTTTTCGAAGGATGTTCTAGGTTGCAGCGGGGTGTAAAATAAAATGATTCATTGAGCAATGACCGGACCACCCATAAACGATGAGGACGAGGAGTGGTTACAGGATATCAAGGCGGTCAACTCTTCAAAGTCTCAGCGCGAAAACGACGAGCAGGGCTCTCGTCGCAGGGTAGGAAGCCCCAGTATATATATCCAATAGTCGCATACGATTACCACGTCGTCAATGTAAACGTATACTCTGCACAGAACGAACACTACATTTAGATACTTAGGCGCATTTCACTACACTTTTACTTCTTTTTCGCATCCCGCACACTGAACACCAAGTGATCCTCGTCCTCGAGATTGTAAACCGCAATGGTGTCTTTGTTCGTCAGCATTTTGCCCATGTAAGACAGCCTGATGCGCGAAACGGGGACGCTGCTCCCGGTGAGCTGCAGAATACGATCGCGCAGCGTCGAGACAAGTAGGTTCAGCGGTAAATCGGGAACCATAACGACACTGCCGTCAAGCTTCCATTCCGGCTTTGAATCGTCTTTTGGTAATTGAACTTGCAGTGAAATGGGGTGCTGCACAAAAAGATACATTAATTTTTTAAATATCGCGATAGGAAAGTAAGGGAAGTACCGGGTGCCTCGCAATCCAATCAGATTCGGCATATAGTTGACCACCAGGCAATTTGGCCACACGCTGGCGCTTGGCCGGGGGAATGTCGTCTATGCTGCCTTCCATTTCTTCTGCCGATCGGATCGTACCAGCTTGGGACTGTAAAGCCCCGTTGGCAGCGGCGAGAGCAGCGGCCCGCGATGGATGCATCCCCGCAGCCGGGGGTTGGTATCCAAACGGCTGGGCAGCGTCCATGCCTTGGTAATGCAGAGGAGGCAACATGACAGGGGGTGGATATGCGGAAGCGGGTTGGGGTCCCGATGAAATGGTAGCAGCAGAATATGCCGGGTTCAGATTTCCAGAAGCCTGCGGAGGAGCAGGAAGTGACGCCGGTGCGGGCGGTAAAGACGCCAGGGGTGGCGGGACAGCGGCAGGCCCGATTCCAGGCCCAATTGCATTCACTTCTTGCCTAAATTCGATGTCAACGAGGTACTTGAGAAAGATAAATCGACTCACGGGCCCAGGCCCTTTGCGCGATGGATGGCAGCAATTTGCTCGTCAAAGTTGACGTTTGTCGAGAATTTGTCGAGCGTATCGGCCTTGGAAGCGGTGTGACCATCCCACACGACCTTCTCTCGTTCTTTCCGCTTTTTGCGCTCCTCTTCCTCCTCGGTCTTGCGGCGCTCTTCTTCCGCCTCAGCACCGAAGATGTCCACTCGGGTACGAGCCAGGCCACGCAACGCTGAAACGACGTTGGCCCCACTCTGCAGCTCGGAAGCTTGTGCTTTGCGAGCTTCGAGAGCATTGCGTTGCTCCTTCCATTTAGGATCGAGCAGTTCGATACGCATATGTTCCTGCAGTTCGTCGACAGGGATTTGTTGATGACAGATGGAGCAGGTTGTCATTGCCTCCTTGGCATTCTTTGCACCGACTGAGAAAATGTTCGTTGAGTAGATGTGAGGGAGAGAAAAATATTGAAACTCACGCTTGGGAACATAGTTCGTTCTAATCTTCATTGGGCCGGCAGTGTTGACCGAGCTGGCTTGCAGCGCTTTGGCTCGTTCAATCTCTTTTTCGCGCTCCTCCGCTTCACGCTTCTTCCTTTCTTCAGCCGCCTCGCCCTCGTCGTCGCTCTCTTCCATGTTGGCGTCGTTGTCTGCACCCATTCCGACGCCGCCGACGGCAGCTGCAGCCTCTGCCTCTGCTGCAGCTTGCTTGGCACGATGAGCTTCGATATCGTCCACAGTATTTTCCATGATCATGGCCGCCATCCGCTTTTGGGCCAGAGTCATATTTTCCACCTCCTGGACGCTCATGGGCGGGGGGAGCTCAGAGTTGGCATCGGCAGCCGTGAACTCGATGGTCTGGACAATGTGATAATCATGCCAATCGATCTCGGCGAACGCAACTAGAGAACAGTCAGACAAATGTAAGTGAGAGAAAGAAATAAAACTGACTTCGCTCTGCCTCTTGATCATCCTGGCGTCTCTTGTCCTTTTCTCTCTTATTCCGCTCCCACTTTGCATGACTTCTAGCAGACTCCAGAGTTTTCCACCTTGCACCCTCCTGGGTGCGCCCCTTCAGCTGTTCCAGCATCTCCTTGTTAGGGTGTAAAACTTTCGTGTATTGCTCCACCAACCGGTTGAAATATCCAAAGAGCGAGTGAGTCGGCCTAAGGAAATCAAACTGGTAGTTTCGGCCCTCACGGGACGAGAGCGTAGCAAGGAACACACGGCCACGGCGGGCGGTAAAGAGGGCGGTTAGTTTCATGATATCCCTGGTGGCAAAGAAAAAATAACGTGAACCTCTGTTCGGGATGCAAAGAAAACAATGACTCACAAGTCAATGGAGCTGATATTGGGCAAATCCATAATATATTCCGGCGGCGGCGGCTCTACACCATTGTCGACGGGCTCTGCGGGCTCCGCAGCGTCTCCGTTTTCCTGCCCATCCTTCTCGCGCGCAGAATCGTCTCCCATGTCGCCCTGGGCGACCTTGTCCATTTTGTGCCGGTAATATGCATGGTACGGGTCGGCGGGGTTCAGGAAGGAGAACTTTGGGTCTGAGCGCTGTCCCTCGCGAATCTTGTCCTCGAACTGGGGCGGATTTGCGGAACGGGCGACGAACAGGGCGGTTCTGTCGATAACGGCTGTGGGGAAACTATTAGTATTCCGCTGAAGTCGGTAGAATAAATACGACATACATTTTATTTCCGGGGGCGGGAGGATGAGGCCACTGGTGAAGCGAGGGCCGTCCCTTGCGTATTCCATGGAGATGTCGATGTTGTCGTTGGGATGGCCGTTCATCGCTGACTCGACGAGCGCCATGGCCATGGTGGATCAGACGAAAGAGCAGCTTGCAAAGTTCCCACGCTTCTCTTCCATGTTCGGTGCTTTTCGCGCATCCCATGTAAATTTCGGAGGCCTTCTCTGGTGCGCGCAGGACGCTTTCCCCTTTGTTTTTATTCATTGGCACCTAGGAAGACGCCCTGGAAGCTCTCGACCACCCGCAAAGCCAATGCACGAGCTAGACTAAAAAAAGTGGACGCGGTCATCGAGGCAGTCAGGGCCAGCGGCATGCAATGCGGGGCCCTCGTATGCTGGCCCTTCTCTTCATGTACTGCTCTAATGTCGGTCCAGGAAAGAGCTCTCGAGCTGCCAAAAGAGCATGAGATGCTTGCGAAGGACAAGTACAGTGTGTTTACACCTCATGCGCGAGGTTATAGAAAGGGCATCCACAAGGTGCCCAAATGGACGAGGGTACGCGTACGCCTTTTCAAATCCCGGGAAACCCAACTCACGCGTCGCGCAGCTGACACTGAGAACAAACCCCAAAGGTTTCTAGTGCCCATGCAGAAGTGGTCCTTTCTTTTGGGAGCCAGCCCACTCACGGCGGAGTCGCCGTCGAGCCTACCTCTCATGCATATATATAATCTGCGGTAGTTAATAGTTTCGAAGCGACGCAATGCCCATTGTAAGAATTGTAGCAGTGATATAGATTGTGCGTGAAATTGCGTTGAGAATGTGTACATGCAGTAGTTTGGGCCTGGTATCGTACGGATAAATCCTATCAGAAGAGGACAAGCTGGATCTTGCCCTCCTTGATAGCTTGCAGGACTTTCGGTGCTCCAAGAACCGTCTTGAACACCTCGTCCCTCGTTTCCGGAATATCAAATATGTTTCGCTTTTTTGAGTCCCGGTAAGAAACGTCCAGTATTATATGCGACAGTGCCGACACTGTCAGTGCGTCTGCGGCCCAAGGATCAGGATTCCCCCAAAAAATGACGAACTGCAGTAGTCGCGTACCGGTCTCGCAAAGCAACTTTCCTATTCTGCCCGGTGTTCCAACCGCAGAGCCCACCTTTGTTCGTTTTAGATACGTTACATGCTCCGCCAGCTTGAAGTGTTTTGCAAATAGCTTCGCGACTTCGCCGCCCTTGTCGCCTCTCAGCTTCGGGTCTTTGAGTACTCGTGTGACGTCGGCGACGCGAAGCGCCGCTCCGGCAATGAACAGAAGTGTTGGAGAACCACTGGCTTTGGAGCGTTGGGAAAGGCGGAGGCGTAGACTAGGTAGAACTGCGAACGGCATGGAAAATTAATGGGGCTGGCTGGCATGAGGCCCTGGGCACGCGCCTTTCACGATGAAGTCTTCCAGATTGTCTGGGAAAGGAAGGAATATTATTTGGAGGTCCAATAAGAAAGAGGTCATTACCACACCTAATGTCCTGGGACCGGTCCATATCGATGTATCCGCGATAGCATCCACTGAAGGCGACAATAGCAGTCAGTGGTCGAAAGAATAATGCGAGGTCAGTATTGATATGTACCAGGTATTTGCATGTCGCCCAGTTCAATTGCGCTCATTTTTGAAAACGACTTTGCTTGCATGGTCGACAAGTACTCTTTCGAACACAAAAAATTGGACATGGAACGCTCCATCGGCTACCCTCATACCTTGTAAATCGCTGGGTGGCTGCTCCGTGATCGACTTTTCCACAACGTCTTTCACAGATGCAAGTTTTCTTTTCTACAAAATTGGGCAAGGAAATTTAGTCATGAACCAGTCAACCTCGCATTGCCATACCTTCTTTTCCTTAAGCTTTTCGCGGTCCTTTTCTCGCCTCTTCCGTTTTTTCTCGTTCCTCTCGGCTGTATTTTGGTTTGCGGTGCTAGATTCGGCCTCTTCAGTCTGCATGCTCGTTGGGTCGGGTCCTTCGGTAGATTCATCTTCGTCCCCCGACGTTGCCACGATCTCGTCAAAAACAAAGTCGTCCTCTAGGTCGTCCCCGTGCACCATTGTAAGGAGGAATGCAGCTAGCCGTGGGAAAGTGGCTGTGTACTAACGGAATCTTCCCCTATTTCGCTCCTCATGGCTCTCTACGAGACGAATGAATCCCAGGTCCCGCAGTTGGCGTCCTATACTCCAGAATCCACGCTTCCGACCTTTTCATTGCGTTCCTTACAAGGCGAACTCAGAAGGTGTCTCAAGACGTGAATCCTATCCGCATTTCAAGTTCTCGCTTTCTGGGCCCTTATACTCCTTTTATCAAGAAAAACTGCGTTCCATCGCTGCGTACGTCTCACGCTCATTGAGACAGGCCCGGCAATAGATGCATTTCACTGGGAGTTTCCAAGTATCCGGTTTGTCACTCATATGTCTCATTCTAGTATTTGTCTTTTATCCTCGTTAGAATCACACACGACTCCACGACCCAAGAATGGATTGTGAAATTTATGCCATCGCCCGCCCATGAAGTAGCGACGTGGCATTTATCTGACGCTATTAACTATCAATATCTCATGGACAATTCGTCAATGTTTGTAGCATGAATGGGGCAACAAGTACTTCAGTTTTCTTTTCATTTACTTAATTTAGGTTCATGTAGGCCAGCCTGCCTACGACCAAACCACCCGGGCCGCTGCACCAAACAGGTCGATGCAAGCTTCGTAAACCTCCTCCACCCAAACGCACTCCCCGACGTCGTAGTGGAAGTCGGGGTCTCGGAATCAAGACACCAGCTGATCGATGATGCCTGCTGGTGGCTCGAAACAGGCCAAGTCAGTTTCTTCTTTCCACACTGGTTTCATTCTGACATACATATATAGGTGAACCTTGTAATTGTTGTGATAATAAAGCAAGCAAACTCCCGGTCAGTATAGAGCTGTGGGAACAGCGTCCCTGGGTGGGGCAGTTTCGTTCTGTGCACAACTTCCCACAGCCTGTTCAAGGTGTTGTAGTACCACCACTCAACGTTCGATACCGGGACTTTGGGATTAACAACCCCGCTGTTTTATTCCAATGGATGATCGGGCGAGGGCTGTGTGGAGTAAATTGGGGTAAAATACGAGCGTCGGGAAAGAGCTGAAGGCTCCGCCGCTCGGAGCGTTAGTGGGCTCGTCGAAAAGATGCAACTCGCTGATGTCAAGGCAATCAAGATCAAACGGGCCCGTGTTCGACGGCCAGCGACTCTGAGCGTGTAGGCCAACTCCAAGATGGTGGGAAACGGAGCAAACTACACTATCCACCCAGAGTGACAACTCACCAGAGATGAATTGCGAGTAGCGCAAAACCACTAACGATGGGTGAGTGAGTGAAGCGAGAAATGTGGGTGAGAGCGAAAGGAGCGAGAAATAAGCATCTTTATAGAGTTTTTACAGGAGTTCACCAAATGTAGAAGCGCGCGGAGCACGAAGACCCTCGGATACAGAAAAGGGAACACCAAGATGAGGCATGAGGACATAAGAAAACGGCGCAACGAGGGCTCGAATGCAGAGAGATGGAATTTGTGGGCGAACACAAATGGGTATGCAACCACGTACGGAAAGGGTTAGAAATGACGCGGCCATGCCGGCTTCGCCTGGATGCATGGAGGAGGAGGAGGAGGAGGATGTATTACTGCAGCGGTCCCATCAGGAAACAAGCAGGCTCTGTAATGGGATCCCGAGCTCATATGTATTGAGCGCAAGCACGGTGCGAAAAAAGCTCCATGGAGCGATTCTGTGAAAGGAGAATGGGGCGTGACTTCGAACGAGCACTGGCACAACTTCGAACGTCGCATACGAACACGGCCTCGAGAGGCACGAGAGGGGGTGTACGCGCGAGTCTTCAAAGAGTATGAAAGGCGGCACTGGGCACGCCCATGAAACACTTTGACTTGCAGGCGGTACGGAGGGACACGACTGATGCAATACTAGTAGAAGGTGGTAGACTCCAGAACTTGGAGTATCACGAGTGGATTTGCACCAAGTAAATCGGAAAAGCGGCGAGCCGACGGTTGCAAAAGGGGCAGAGACATGGATCGCATGAAACTAGGCGACAGGAGACTCGGCCCGATAGGACATAAAGCTGAAGCGCCAGGCAAGTCTGCAGCGGGACAACAAGAGATAAAACAACAGGTCATATGTAAATCATTTGAACGAGCCCAAAACGGCGGTGAAACGGCCGTGGTGAGGCTGAGGCCAAATACCTGCCAAGCGCAGTGCGGGATATGGAATTATTAGGTCAGGCAGCACAAATTTCGAGAATGTGTGCGCGTGACTACGAGTTCAAAAGTAAGAAAATCTCGGCAGGACATACTCTGGTATGTGAGCCGTACCTCGACGTCCAGGCGCACGACGCACTCCGGGTCGGGCGTATCATCGAGAGCCGCGAGAGACACCATAGGCGACCCCGCACGGCGCACGCTGAGTCCTCAGGCTGCTTTTCCTGCTGCACGCCCCGCTCGTCTCCTCCGCCGCCAGTATCTGTACCCTGCCTTCCATCCTCCACATCCGCGCGCGCGACTCAGGCCAATCCCATCGGCGAAGAAGGAAGAAACAGTGAAGGTTTAGACCGGTTACCGTCATCTCTATGAAGAGGCGAATCGTTCATAGAGAACGATCCGCCTCTTCATACACAGTGCTGGTTCAAGTTGAGGTCGACGGATCAGACAATCAGTGTTCGGCCCGAATATCCGAGCTTAATTTACTACAACCACTATCTGGGTGCTTCATGACTCCTCTCTTTTGGTCCTTGTGCGCATTAGTTGTGACCATAGCGGCTCTCGTGTGGTTTTACTCGTGGCTTTCGACTATTCGACAGCGAATTTATAAACCCTCAACCGTGCTGAAAACACCCAACACGGTCGCGGCAGAAACACTTCCAAAGTCAGACGCAAATGCTGCTGGTGGCGTCACTCTCACAATATATTACTCTCAAAATTCATGGATTTGCAGTTTTAAAAGTAAAACAACCCTACGACGCGTTTTTGCTCCTAGGTATGTGCCTCCAGAGGTTCTAGCCCTCAGCTCATTTCACTTGTTTCGGATCGTTGAGATGTGGAAGCCACCTGCCAAAAAAACTCAAATTTTGACTATCCAAACGAGATAATAGTGCGTCCTAGCAATAGATCGCGGGCCTTTGTTTATCGGCTGCAGGAATTTCCTGTTTGTTTGATGCGTTGGAGCGACAGGCACGGCGGAATTGCTAGCCAGCTTGAAGTGGTCGATGAATTTCGTAGCTTTGTGCAACCTACATGGCGGCCAAGTGCGTGTAATAGATGTACAGACTGGATACGCGTTAATCTGCGCCAGCCCTATCCCCGTTCTGCACCAAGCTCACAGGTATCACTCAAGTCAGTTGTCTCGGGATCGTGCATGGTTGTGCGTGCAGCTAATCTGGTTGTCGAAATAGGCGCAGGTGGATACAGCACCTGTTTTCACAGATGTTCTGCGTGCCTTTCGCGCCTTCCTCGTCCAACATAAATTAATCGAAAAAAATGGAAAACGACGTCTTCGATATTGTTTCTGCAGCGATGGCCCCTTTGACATACGGGATTTCGTCGCAAAACAATGCTTTATCTCCAAGGCTCGTCACCTAAAATCTCACGCGAACCTACTCTAAGTTTACACGGCTCCCAGACTCCGATACCTGACTGGATGACAGGTGACATTCTGGATGTGCGTCGACTGGTGATGGATCATACCAGTGGGAAGGTGGAGAAGGTTTGTTGTTCTTCGGGAAACGAAGCAAACGTACGTGAACGTTCACACCTCTTTTAGATTCAGGATGGGGGGAGAACTATGAATATTCCATCGCAGCTGTCAGCTCTTGGACTTGCTCCATTCCGAGGTCGATTACATTCCGGGATCGATGTAAGCGGCACCACAATAAATTGTGCTGAATCCCAATCGAGATCCTACTTCACACAGGATACTCGAAATTTAGCTCGAATTGTATCCGCGCTTGCTTCGCAAGGCGTGCGTCTGCAGCCCAACACGTCTATCAATTCAAGACGACGTTGGAGGTGGATGGGGAAGCCGGGTCAGATCTTGGAGGACAATATTTCCTTCGAAGAATATTATTTTTGAAACTATGGCAGTGCCTTCTATTTTTACGGGTCCTTGCTGGCAAACAAAGAAGTAGAATTAATGTTACATCTGTAGTTGCTGGTATGTTGGCTTCCCATCTGGAATTATTTCTAATGCATCCGTACTGCGGGGTAAAACAGAGTGGTGTTAGAAGTCCCATAGCGTTCCAAACTATGACGAAAGTGGTTATAAATATGTGAGAAAGAACGAGAGCACTAAAGACGTACTGCTGGGATGCCTGCTTCCTTGCAACCTTCCATAATCTCCGAATTGCCAATGTAGTTGGAAGTGATGAAAACGACTGTGGAAGGTGGAAATTAAAGTAGCAACGCATGTGCTAGAGACTGCGCACCTTCGGCATTCCAGGAATGATATACCTCCTTCAAGATTTTCATGGTATCAGGACGACCGCCCTTCAGTTTGCTGTCCCACAATGTAACTCGTTCTGGCCCCATGTGCCGATGAATAAGACCGCTTATTGTTGGACCGAAGGTTTTTTCCTGATCAGAACCTTGGAGACCGGAGAAAGTCAATCACACGTGGCACAGATATTTTATAGCCTACCTATCCAGATGAGGTACCTAATATAGGAATGCGTTAGGAGCTTTCGGGGAACACAGGACGCCGACATACCAATAAGGTGATTGAAGGCAGGTACTGAGCGCGGCTCCAATCCCGGTCCCAGTGCAAATTCTGATGCCGCGGGTATATAGAGTGGATGTGTTGGAGACTCCAGCGAACTAATAGAGTCAAAACAAGTCTTGGAGCCGGTAGCACAAAAGTTACCTTCAACTCGCGAGTCCACACCGTCTTGGGCGGATTATTCACCTGCCGAACATCAGTTTAAAAGCACAAGTCAGGCACAGGGGAAATCGTACCAGGTTCTTGGTGAAGTCACCCTGAACACCAGCAATCATGTAGTGATATTTCGCATGGGTGCCTTCTCTGAAAGGGATCGTTACTATTTATCCCTTTATGAAGAAAACTGCCTACGAAATGATACCAAAGGCGTGGTATTCCATGATCGACGAGCGGCTGATGCGGCCAAGGAGACCTTGCTGCATTCCGCGCTTGAAGCGGATGATCGCAACTTTGGGAGAGGGCTGCACGAGTACCGCTCGAGATGAGTACCCTCCGCGTCTGTATGCAAACTTGCGCGCACCAGTTCGATGTCGATCTCGACTTCCCGTACACACACCCATGGAAGGACAACGCTAAGGAGACGTTAGTGTGGGCATAGGCACGAATAGAATAGAGTACAAAAAGGTCATGCTACAAGTGAACCAAAAGTCTTGATGCCTAATGAGCTTCGCACCGTTCATGTCCCAGGTTCGGGTGGCTGGATTGTACGTGTCTCCGAGAATGACGAATATCCCTGGGAAAGGCCATTCAAATGATGAAAGGTTGCAGTGACACCTTGGAAAACGTACAGGTCGAGATCAGCCCAATCCACCCTACAAACTGCGCAAATTCAGGTCAGCTATGCATTTGTGAAGTCTGAGCGTATCCAAATTTACCCGGTGCTGGCGCTCAAACACGCTTATTGAAGAGTCGTGAGTACAATGCAGGAAGCTAAGGGAGTGTGGCTCACTTGTGGTGCGTATTACGGACCCAAGGGAAAGCACTCAATGCGCTAACCATGACGGCAGCGTTGGTTACGACCCCCATAATGAGGACAGCGTCGTGATTAACGTCGCTCTCACGGAAGTTGTTAACGACCTTGAACAACAGCCATAACACTCCAGAGAGTGCGCAACCGCTGTGGATGCCACCAAGGTGCTTAGAAAGGGTCAGGGAAGAAAGCGAGGTCAGAATGAGCGATACATACCTGAAGGACAGACGTGCAGCCTAATCTGAACCACAATGGCGGCCACTGTTTTCTTTATCAGACGCCAAAGTGGATAGCGAGATGATACCCCACCTTGGCAAAGAATGTATTGACGAAGAGATACAGAAGACGACCAAAGACTTCGTTTCGCATCAGCTGGGAGCAGCGTCAGTGGAATGTTCTTGGCTATTAGCTCAACGTACGATAGCGAAATTTAAATTGCCAAGAACCATAGCGCCGGTGTTCTTGACAGCGTACGGGAAGAAGCCGCCGATCGCCAGGCCAATCCCGACCATGTTCAAAGTAAAGACGAAAGTAAAGAACTTCCTGAAGCGGAAACCTCTTGTGAGCCAGGGGTAGGGACCAGATACTGGTCGGCCGCACCTGTAAGTATTGAACCAGATCTTCCACTGGATGAAATATCAGCACCGAAACATTGCAAAGTAATGGAACTCACAAGAATCCATTTCGAAACACGTTTCTTCGCTTTAGCAGGCGGCTTCGCTACTGGAGGGGCCGCCGACTTGGTCTTGACGTCAACCGATGAAACTCCTGAGTTTTTCTTATCTTGCGGGAAATAATGTTGGAGAGAAAAGCGGTCCAGAAGCCCCTTCTCAGCATCGCTATCGGCTGGGGAGCTGGGCAAGCGGGTGAATTTCTTCTCCGAGGTCATAGTGAAGGGACGCAAGATGGAAAGACCTTTTACGAGGAGACTATACGCAAGCAAAGGCGCGAAATAGACTTGAAGGCGTGTTCCTTCTTATAATTACCCGTGGGAGACTACCGAACTTTGTACCAGATAACAGGTTCTCCTTTGAATGAGGCATGAGTGAGGCTCCGTAGTTGAGGGTCGGGAGCACCCAAGGTAGGGATCTGGGTTCGCAGGGTGGTTGGTTCGCTGTCGTTTTCACCACACCGGGATTCGGCGTTCAGCCCGGGTCGAGTGAGGATTGATCCAGCAGGACAAGAAGATTACACTCCCTCGGACCAATCTCGGGCCTCGGTGACAAAGGGGACTATAGCTGCCTGATACTTCTTCAGTAAGCAAGTTTGCGGAGCCTTGCATGGGGAAGTTGCCGAAGAAAGTGGAAAGGGATGCGAGAAAGTTCGAATTGGGTTTCGTTCGAATCTGGCTGGAGATTCGAGGAAAGGTAGTATTGAATCTCCCGACCGTTGCTGCCAAGTTACGCCGATTGGAACACTTTTTACTCACACTTGACCGGGTCTCGGCTAATTAATTCCCAAAGTGAGTCCCAAGTTGGCCGAAAAGAACATCCGATTGGCACCCGTAAAACAAGTCAGAAAGTCGCCATTGTACGGCGGTCGACGCGGGATGCAGTCGGTTTTTTGGCGGGTTGTTGCAAGGGTTGTTGGCGGTTGAAAGTGAACCACGGTCACACGTCACATTCTCGAAGTACACATTAAATACACATTAAATAAAAGATACATACATGGAGCCCAGAATAGAAAGGTGGACAAACATTGTATAGCATGTATAGTGTATACAGGCATAACTGGCCCCCACAGGCGCCAGCTTTCCAATTACAGATCTCCCAGACTTAGAAACGGTTTGTGGCTTCACATGCCTGAGCTTGGACTTACTCGCCTTCGGCGAAAGTTCGCAAGTCGGACAGGCAACGAGACACCTCGTCCTTGAACATCGCAATGTCATGCGTGTTCTTGATGATGGCACGCACAGTCTCCTCTTTGAGGCGGGACACCTTTTCGACTTGTTCGCGATAGCTGTCGTAATCATTCTCAATAAAAAGTTTCAAAGAAAGTAAATGCACTCAACGTGAATTGTAAGGCCTGTAAACGGGATTTAACGCCCATGCCGTTCGCCAGTGCCGCTGTTCTGGCGTGCGCTAAATCTTTTTCAAGTCTTTCTGCTTCCCCATTGGCAACCAATGCTTCCTGCTGAGCAACCTGTTTGCAACATAAGCAACGGAAATATTATACTTGCGCGGAAAGAACGCACGTCTCGCAGATCATCCGCTTGGTCGTTCAACCCAACCACCTTCTTTTCGACCTCTCCGATTTCTTCGTCGACATTCTCGCAGTCTAATGTCAGTTGGTCGAGCTCATTGTCGAACTTGATGCGCTCGCTCTCCACAGAAGCGCGTTCTGATCGCTTGGACTCTGCGACAGCACTCAGCGTCGGTTTAATGACCCGCCGGATGTCGGCCCCCGTCAAAAGATGCTGAGGGTTTGAGGCAGCGGTGTTTAGATCAAGCGTAAGGTCTACGTCTTGCAGAGGCGCGGGGAGAGGTGGGAATAGTTCGAGGGACGAGAGAAGGTTGGTGTATGTGTCAATCGCCTCCTCAGCGGCCGCAGCCCGGTTCGTGACATTGACCTCTAATGTCATGACGTTTCGGTGAGCCTCCGCGATCTTCTGTTTGAGATCTTTAAGATTCTGAGATAGCGTTTCATGGTCAGTGTTCATTCGTATGACTTCCTCTGGGGAAAGATTTTGCGTTTTCACGATCTCCGCAAGTTTCAGCTGTTCCGCCTTGAGTTGCTCGAGGTGGGTTCCTAGTAATGTAATTTTGTTAACCGGCGTCAAATCGAACCTATGTGGCGGAACAAACCTCGAGTACCAAGTTCCGCTTTCTCAAATGCAATCTGGTCAATGAGCTTCTTCTTACGCCCATCGTATTGGTGAAGGATCTTCTGAAACTTTTCACTGTCGCCTTTCAGAAGGCCGTTTTCGTCCTGCAGCTTCGCGAGGGGTGCCTAGACACCAGTGAGGAGGAAGTGGGTGTCTTGAAAATAATGTTTCATACCGCCGAGGACTTCAAATTACGCAGCTCAAGATTAGCCTGCGCCAGTTGCCTTGATTTGTCCTCCAAGTCTATCTGTGCTCGTTCGTTCTTTCGAGCTAATCAACCGGTTTGAGTGAGAGTAAATAATAACAAAAGAACAACAATAACCATAGCGGTCCTCCAAAGTTTGATTGGGTTCAACGAACTCGTCCACATTGTCGAGCCATATGGTATAGGCTTGTGCATAATACTCAACGGCGAGCGCTTGGTGATCCCACGGGTCGTCGAATTCTTCAGGTATATCTGAACAAATTTGCAAAGTGGGATCGCCGCTCGTCTCGTACAACGCCCGTATCTAAACGGTTCTCCAGTGATTTTTCATGGGGTTCGGGGTTAAATGTCGCACCTTACAGGCTTCGACGAGCCAATGTAGCACTCCCAAAAGTGCCGGCCAAGAGTGCATACTAGCGGGGGCCGCCAACCATTTGTTATCGATCATGTGAGCGAACGGGTAGCGCAGCGCCTTTAATGCTGGGACAAACTCGTCTTCAAAACGGGCGTTTTGATTCAAAGGGTGACATGGGTCGAGGACCAAGACAAGAAAGTCGAAGATGGCGCGATAGTCCTTGCCCTGGATGTTGTTTAATGTCGCCAAGGATATCTCATAGCCGGCACTCTTCAGATACGAGGAAATTTCCTGTCGCATCTGGGTCTGGAAAGAGCGTTCACGCAACGGCCGAGAGTCCTTCAGCGTTTGGCTTCCTGGAGCAGGTGGCGCTGTGGCCGTCCATACGGATCCACGTCGTGTAGTGCTGCAGGAGACATATCAGACCAACATGCGAGAACGTAGGAACGGAGACACATGCCTATTATTCAAGGGTGTTCTGCCGTAGTTTGGCTTGCTTGTGGATTGGAGGAGCGGATTTGGATTGATATTTTGAGACCGTAGGATCGACTGCCGGGGATTCGATCCAGGGCCAGACGATGGAGGGGGGTGGGGAGCTCGAAGCGCTGGGCCAGCAAGCGACATGCGGAGTGTTGAATTCTGTTTCTTAACGGACGCTGGGACTGGAATTCCCGATCGAACACTGCCATGGAGATCTGCTGCAGGTTGCACGGTAGAGCGCCGTCGACTGTCCATTGTTGAGTTGATGTGGCGAGACACGGTTGCTCGGAAGCGTGCACGGTGTGACCTCACGCGAACGTGACGTGACGTTTGGATAAGGACCAGAAATCCGCAAATTCTGACTCCTGAGGTCGGACCCGGACTTAGAGGCACTATAAATCCCAGACACAGTTGGTCCCCACCTGAGCCTGTATCATGTCCTCTATCACTCGTAATCTTTTCGGTGGCGCAATTACTGCGGTTACACCTCCAAATCTAGTCGACGCATCGTACCAAACTTTCTCTCGCACCAGGACCCATCTAACAGCACACCAGAGACCTCCGCCAGGTTCCGGACACGCAGGAAGTCTTTCTGTACCCAGACTCCAGCCTGAGCATCGTCGTCGAAATCCTCCAGAGGGTCGATCCTGCTCTTGACGACCCCGCCATTAGGTCTCTTGTTCACTATCCCTTTGGCCACACAACCAGTTCATACCTAGCTGCTAGATTCCATTTCGACTCTTTGGCGCACGACAACGACGCCACTTTGTCCCAAGTGGACTCTGTGGGCATCATTAACAACACCAGGGGCGATAATACCCCCTCGGCTGTCACCCTTGCAGGACTGCAATACGTTCCCAAGTTCAATCTGACCACGCCGGATCAAGTTCGAGTGCTCATGGCTCTATTCCGGGTGGTACACAAGGGCGTGGACCTTGTGGTAACTTTTAACGTTCCCATGAAATCGCAAGATGACGGCGTTATCGATGAAAACGGATGGATCATCGCGCAGGCCCACTTCGATGCTTTTATCAAGTCCCTACGTATCGTCGACTTCGGCCTCTTTGTCTAAATTAGATGCTGCAATCATCGCGCGGTCCATATGGCCCGTTGTCTATTACCATCCGATGGCCGAGACCCGAACCAAATCCATGTCCATGATTCAAGACTGATATAATAATACCATGGTATAGCGCCATGCCCAGTGTTCTGGTTACTCCCACACACATAACCGGGATGCTTCATAATCAAATTACGCAAATAGAACGAACTGATACATATTCGGTATGGAATGAAACCCTCATATGGCATGAGCAATCTCGTCCGGCTCTGGCTCTGGCTCTTCAACGATTCGTTCCCGAACGAGCGGACTGGGAGCTAAACTGATTTCTGCTGCGGCAGCCTTGTTCTCCTTCCGGCGTTTCGCGGACTCTTTCAGCTTCTCCCACTTTTCTTGATACCGGATAATCATAGTTTTCTATGGAGCAAAGTAAGAACAGCCGCAGTGGGGTACACGCCACAAATTACCTGTTGTCGTTTTCCTGTCTCACAGTTCGCATCTCGTCCTCAAGTTCTTTGACGCGTTCGTGCATATTGGGCCTCACGCCCGGTTTTCATGCCGGGCGTTTCCCCATGATAGATGAATTAGGAACTAAAAATGGTTGTCCCACACAGACGCTTCCCATGGCGCGTTGTGCCTTGTGGAAGTAAAGTTATTGTGGTAGTTGAAACAACCAACTGCCCTGGTACCCACCTCCTTCGTTGCTTGAATATACTGTCTCGCAGTTGAGCATCTTGTTCTCTGCGCAGCTGGATGATTCGCTCTGTAGTCTCGAGCCTTTTGTTCAGCATGTCTACCTCGAGTTTAAGCGCCGCATTATCGTGTTTGAAGCGTCACGGCTGAAGGCTCGGAGCTTGAAGGGGATCAGGAAAAAGGACTCGGTCAGTTCGTCTCCTCGAGATCGACAAACGTTAGATGAGTGGGAGCAAAACGGATATATTGGCAGTACCTTCATCGAAAATATCGTCGTCAGGATCTGGAGGTGGTGCAAGTCTGGCAGTCTTCAAGTTACTTGAGACCGCTCTGACTTCTTGCCATCGCCACCACTCATCCCCAGACGCCTGGCAAATCGTGTCACCATGGGCTCTTCAATGTCAGTGTCGCTGCTGAGGCTCCCATCGCGCCGCAGCGTTGTTTGGGAGGACAGCTTTGTTTTCCCGGCAGAGTTTGCGGAGGACTCGTACTCCATCGCACCCAACGGTGCGGTAGCAAAAGCGACCGGTTGCGAGAGATTGTCCAACATCCCTTGCATGATATTCCAGAACTGATTAAAGGCATCCCCAGGGTCCGACTGTTGGAGACCGTGAGCACAACAGCTGTAAAATGAGACTCTCCCTCACGCGTTGACCACCTAAAAGCATGAATGATTCGTCGACAGTGCCCTGTGAATCGGTCATTGGACGGTGTGGAGGTGGAGATGGCGCGGTGCGGGGGAAAGCCGGATGCGGCTGGGTGTTGGAGCGCGAAGCAGATGCCTGGGGAGGATCACGCTTGTGGGGCAAGTTCGGGTCTTTACCCTGGGCCTTCAGTTGTTCAATTTGCCTTTGCAGGTCCTTTGCTGCCTTCTGGTGTTCGTTATACAACATTCGCAGCGTCCGCTTAGCCTTTGCAGAGTGAGGAACCCCTGGCTATTTAAATCAGGACATTGCTCAACTGATTCGTCGTTACTCCGTTCCATAGCCTGTTCGTAGGCCTCGGCTGCCTGAAGCTCATGGTAATTTCTCTGAATATTGCCGGAGGCAACGCCTTCCTCACCTTAAAATGCTCCTCCGCTGCGGGAATCAGCTGGTGCACGGGTTCAACGACTGAAGGACCGGTAGTGCATTTCAACGAACCAGTCCCTTGTTGGCTTCGTCCTCGGCATTCGCAGCATGTTGATGGGCCTGAGACAAGCAGTAAGTAAGTGTATTATACGCAGATTTCTATATTTTTATACAGCACTGAGCATTAGGCGATTGGCAGCGCGTCGTAATTGAAGCAGGAGGGAGGCGCGGTCACTGTTTGTGTGTTGTTGTTCAGGTTTGACAGCAGCGTCTCTAACTCGCTGCCGCCACCAAACCCAAAATGTCGATATCTCCCGCCACTCTGGGCCCGGACGCATCAACGTCTGGATGTATACACTGGCGCTTCCTGTTTATGGCTCTTTCTGCTTCTTTCGCTATGTATCCTAAGACTCTTCAAGTCACACTCAAGTCGCACTTGGTCTCTTAACAGTCGCTTCAGTAGATCTAACTCGTACCTCGTTTACTGAAAGTCGCACTCGGGGAACTCTCTCCGTACCTCCTTTCTTCTCCGAGAGCGGCTACCTACACTGCATACGCGCGGATGGGCGGAATGACGCAGCAAAACAGTCGATGAAGGCATCCGCACCACAGGTCTCACCTTGTGTCTGAAATTCTCCGTGGATATAAAATGGAGGCTCTTCACTCCTAAACCCCCAAAGATTCACCATGACCCGCCGTATCTCAGCCATATTCGAAACAAAGGAAGCCCAAAGAGCAAGAGTCGAAGC
>JARJCX010000394.1:0-100437 GCA_029282285.1 Mycena rebaudengoi | reverse complement strand
GAGGTTTAGTGGTCGCCTTTATATCATCTGATTCGACCACACGATCGCGAAGATTTCGACCAGTTTCCGCTGGTAGTCGCCGAACGGGAGACAGAGCACTTCGACTGGAGAGTGGCGCGGGCGGAGACCGTATTTTTAGCAGAGACCGAAGCCGTTCTATTTCGGCGTCGTATTTCGCAAGCGTGGCCGGTGCAGAGGCGAGGCCCGACGGATTGAAAATGGGACGTCTCTTCCGGTGGCACGCGGTTGGACCGCAGAATTTCGCGCAGGTTGGAAATCTGGGTCGAGTCTGGGAAGAATTTGGGTGGATTGTGAGGATGGTAATAGAGATTTGGCGTGGACGACATGGTCGACAAAGAAAGGGCGGCCTATTTGTCCTTGTTGATCAAAGTCTTTGGTTGATGGCCGCTGCCGTGTGCCGAAATCGGTTTCGCAATACTTATCACGGTCGTTGTGAGTTCAATGACTTGCCACATTTTTCCATAGCTTATGACATTTTCAAGAAGTTCAACTTTAGCATATTTTTAAAGCTCATTATGAAAAATTTAAACCACCATTTCCGAGTCAAGTCCGAGTCGGCTCTTATGTTACATGTATTCAATGAAACCGGGGATAAGGTCTGTGGTATTACTAGGTACGCTGGCGCTCATGGATATAAGCCCTGAGTGCATATGTACTCTGCCGTACTTCACGAATTTGGCTCCGATTTCTTTTCAAAAAAATAAAGAACCCTCATCCCACAGGCCGAAACAAAGGAACAAAGCAAAATGACCGATCTCCAAGTTTTTCCTGTGGAAATTCAAACGATGCGGACGACGTCCTTTACTTGAGCTTCTTCCTTTGATCCTCTCCAGTGAGTAATTTCTTTCTGGAAATTATATTCCATCCCACAAATTAGGAGTTAATTATTTAACTTAAATTTGGGTTCAACGAGCTCAAACACCGGCCCTTATGCTAACTCCTACATATGCTTGGAGCAGATATATTACACCTCTGTGGCACAATAATTTATATTTGGTGCAATTAGTCTCAATGTGCTTCGGAGATAGTGGAGCCGTACACACTGGCCACGCTCCACGAGACCGCTCGCCTTTTACGCCAGCTGTTCGACTGTGTAAAATAGCACATGGCGACACGACATTGACCACGCATCAATTTTCAACAAAACCGTCAGGTGAATCGATGATATCCTTTTCTCTCTCAAGAAATTCAGGAAGCATGATGATTATCGATGCTAGGAGCTTGCATATGAACCGTATGCATTTTTTCTCGGCCATTGAAGCTAATATTTTCCTGACCCAAGAATCCTTAGCAGTGGACTGGGCTACTGATCCAAGCGAATTTAAACGGGAGCGATTTGTGGACACAGAAACATATCGATGGCCGCGAGATGCTTGTAAGCCAACATTTACTAGGGCAAATAATCACCCTAGTTTTCGCATTCTCTGGCGGTCCAAAGGATTGCATAGGTCAGAGGATTGCTCTCGCTGAAAGTACCTGTGTTCTCGCGAGCCTGGTAGGCAGATACGAACTGTCTGTACCTGAAGATCTTGCTGCAAAACTCATTGAGGGGCAAAAACGGGAGTTGTTGAAGTGGAAACCTGGTGCCACTATCACTCCGACGAATTGTCGCGTGAGGCTGCGCCGTAGAAATGATCTTTGAATGCCGAGTGTTAGCTCCTAATAGTTCGAAATCTCTTCATTATTGCTCATTTCACCCAAATTCATCCCGTTTACAAATTTTGCAGGTTAATCCATGTAATTACAGTTGTACTATATTGCCATTTTACTCAATGAGAAAGATTCAAATGCCGCAGGCGTTCCACTGTGTTTTGTGACCCAAATATTTGGCCCAAGTCTCTCAATCCACTGATCCTCTGCAAGAAACAGTACTGCGGGGTCAAGTCTGTATGCACTGAATCTGTACAAACCGTCGTGAACTTCCACCCCATAGAATCTACTCGGCATTTTTCTCGCCCTCAAACCTATCCAGTCGCCCATTCAATCGCCCATCGTCCAGAAAGCTCCCCCACATGGCCGCCTCCATCAGATAATTCACCTGCCAGGAGTGATGACTCGCATGCGCCGACAGCCACGCCATCTCGCGCACCAGCCCACGCGCATACGTCTCGGCCAACCCGCACGCCAGCCTCTCGCAGAAGTCCTCCTCCCACACCGCGTCAACTGTCTCGGCCCGTGCATACGCCAGCGGCTGCGTCACCAGCAGCACCCAGCCCGGCGAGGTACTTCCGGTCAGGACTCAGCGCCAGGAAGGCCTCCAATCTATCACACGCCGGTTCAGCGCCGTCGCACGCCGTCGCCAGCGGGCGGCTAAACCCCGTCGTGTGCAGCCGCTCGTCAAACGCCTCGTCAAAGTCGGCCTCTCGCTGACCATGCTCCCTCCCGGGCCTAGCCTGGCCTCAAGCATCTTGGCGTGACCGAGCACACACCGCCGCAGGAAGAAGTGCCGCCCGTTGAGCACGTGCCATACCAGGAGCTGGATGCTTATTGCGGCCGTGGGCTCAGCCCAGCGGGTGCCTCCGAGCACGCGTGCCCCGACGTGCGCGTACGCGTCGTACACGCGCCCGAGCGCCGAATCGGTGACGACGCCGTGCGGCGCACCCGCCACATCATCCGCGTTGAGCAAGGAGTTGCACAGTTCGCTGTTGTGCAGGTCGGACCCGACGTCGACCACGTCCGTCCCCGGGTTGCCGAAGACCAGGTCGGCAAACGCCGCAGCGGGATCGAACCCACGCGCCACGGCCTCGGCCGCCACGCCCAGTATGCTCGACTCGCCGAAGAAGACGACTTGCGCCACCCGGCGGGAGGCGAAGCGCGCGGTCACATGATCGGCCACCGCCACTGCACGCTCCTCGAGCCCGCACTTCGCGCGGATGTAGCGCAGCCCCGCAGCACCACCGCGGTACTCGCGGCCACCCGGAGTGGCAAGCGCGTGTGGGTCCCGCATGCCGGCGTCGCGCAGGAGGCGCTCGAACGAGGGGAACACGTGCGAGTAGCCGTGCTCGAGGAAGAAGGCCGTGTTGACGACGTAGTTGCTGAACAGGGTGCGGGCGTCGTGTGCGCGGCTAGCAGGGTGGTCCATCCTGAGCCAAAGAGCGTGTTCCCCGTGAGCAGAGGCGCCGGCCACGCGCCAGCATCGAGGCGTGCGATCACTGCGTCCGGCACACGCCGCAGCCCGTGGCCCTTAGCGGGTAGCACGCGGCCCGCCGCCAGCTGCGCGGCACGCCACGCCTCAAGGGCCGGCGAGAGGTGGAGGGTAGCGACAGTGTTTTCTCCAACGCCAGGCGCCTGTTGGCCCGTCGCTGCCGGCTCCTCCAGGAGGGCCGCGAATACTTCCGAGACTGTGCGCGTCGCGTCGTCGACAAGCCGTTCTAGCGAGGCTAGACTCCCGTCGCCGATAAGCTCGCGCGCTTCGACGTTTCCGCTGTGTCGGGGCGGGTCGGCCGCTGCGCTCTCACCGCGCGCTTCGCCCCAGAAGTACGGTGGTACGCGGTAGGACGCCTCGTAGGGGGACGCATCGCTGGGACGTGTGACGGGTCGGATGGCGAGGCAGGCGAGCAGAGCTGGACTCTCTTGCATCGCATCACCAGCTGGAGGGTCCAAAATGCTGAAAGTCATGGTGAAAGAGGCCTTGCCAGAGAAGAGTCTGGATGTATCTGTAGCTTGGCCGGCCGCCTGTACTCGGATGGCGGCTGGCTCTTTTATCGAGATACCATGGACAGAGAGCGGCGTTCCTTGCCTAATATATCGCAAATTTGATTTTTGCCTTCCAATAAGTAAGAATAGAACCTCTTGGAATTCAGTGGTGAGTGAGTGTGTAGATCTCCCATCAGGATCTGGCGTCCTTTTGGGGAAATCGTGACATTATTCGGCTCCCAACAGCCTTTGTCCGTTTTCGTGTGCAACAGCGTGCGTAGGGACCCGGGACACTGCCAAGGGGGCCCAAGGATAAGAACCAATCATATCACCTGGGGTCCAGCGGACCCCCCGAAAAAAAAATTGTATACAAGTTTTTTTTTTTGTCTGGAGAGCCCAAATCAGTGGTAAATAGCATACAATCTACTGCATCATATTCCAGGAGTCATTGAGAGTAATATACGGGCTCCTACAAGCATATTCACCCATATAGGGTTGTTTGGCCGAAGTTTAGCAGTAGATCAGATCAAACATACAATTATGTCACTTCGGCACCTCCCGGACTGTAACAATTTGTGGCGATGGCAAGGCGGAGGCATTAGTAAAACAGTTACAGACTGGATTTAGGCTGTAGTTTGGACAAACTCGTCTTTAAAAGGAAATTTGATGGCACGTGATGGCTCTACTAAGGGGGGGTCCCTGAGACCCCCTGAAAAATAAATATGTAGGTGATATATATTTTTCGCATTTTTGGGCCCTTTTGGACACTGCTGGACAGTGCATCTGGTGCACTTATGTGTGTATTTTGTCTTCTGGGAACACCCGTTGTTTGGCTCTGGGCCCGAATACAAGCATGTGCTCACAAAGCGAAAGAAAATCAAAGAAATCTAGAAATCTATGTTGGTGACCCTATGAAAGTATGTCAAGATATACCGTACATTTGCATACAGCCCTAGAGTATGATATATCTCCCCAAGGCAGTGTTTAATGTGCTCCTTGAGCGCGGTAGCAGTAAACATTCGCTTACACATAGTACACTTCTCGAACAAACCATCCCAGATATTCTCCGCGATGCCTTGCCCCGCAATGAGCTTGTGGAGAAATTTGACTTCCTTGCCCTCTGCAATATTTCCAGGCAGACTAAGAGGGAAGGGCGCGGTGTGCGACACAGACTCAATGCACTATGGGGCGGGGCAAGCACAAGTGGCCACAATACCCCAAAATGAATCAGGATATAAATAAAATATCATTGTGTTGTTAAAGGATCAACATTGATTGTTCAACTTATATTTGGGTTCAACAAGCACAAAAACCAACCATTATGCTAACTCGTACATATGCTTGAATCAGATATATTACACCTCTGCAGCACAATAATTCATATTTGTCTCAATGCGCTTCGGAGATAATGGTCTGTATAAATTGAGGAGGTATCATTTGCCCTAAGACACCCTTTCCCCGCCGACTCAATATCATGCAACCATCAACTTCCTTCAAAAATATGATTCAATATACTACTATTGCGGCTACTACTGCGAAAGAAATTGCAGACTCTGCCCGTGTCCCTTTCCTGGGTTCTATGGCAACATTGACTCTGTCAATATTCAAATCCGTCGAAGTAAGCATCCGTACAGTATTTCATGCCCTCATTAACTTTCAACAGTCTGTTCGAGCACACAAACAGGATTGTATTCAAATAGTTGAACAGATTCATGAAGTCCTCTGCATCATTGTGAAGCTGTATTCAACCTCAAAAATTACCAGGGTGCTTTCAACTGCATTGTTGTATGACATTGCAAAATTTACAGAGTAAGTTGATATTGATGCATTTCACAATGTCCTTGTCATATACAACTGCTGCAGAGTCCTCCAACAGGTGTTCACATTTCTGAAATCACAGCAGGGGATGGGGAAAATCAAACAGGTATTCACTCAACCTGATAACACAGTGAAACTGGAGACATGCAAGCAGGAGCTCAATCATACCTGCCAGAAGTTCAAGGTATATTTCCCTGCCTATACTTTTTTTAGAGAATTAACATGATGAAAGGTGCACATTACTGGGTCAACAATCTCTCAAATGGTGCAGATGCAGAAGGATGCCAAGCAACAGCATGAAGAACTCATGGCCCTCCTGGCTGCGCTCCCCGATCTGACTAGTCCTGATCTCTCTTCTGTCAGTCACAAAATTGCCAAAACTCAAATTCAACTTATAAAAAATAGGTTGATGGAACTCTCTCCAGCTTTAATGATAGGTGAGTTGATCTAAATCCCTAATTGGCCATGCTGACTGCTTCCCACAGAATCATTCTCTATGATGCCACCATCCCCCCAAATTTTCCATGGTCGTGACTCGGAACTCCAGGATACAATAAAGATTCTTGTCCAGGACTCCGCCCGGATTGCTATTCTGGGCACAGGTGGAATAGGAAAGACCAGCCTTGCCACAGCTGCTCTTCATGATTCTCAAATTGAAGCCAAATATTCTCGGCGATACTTTGTTCCGTGTCACTCAAGCTCCACCTGCACCTAGCTGGTGTCTGCTGTTGCAGATCACCTCGGTGTGGAGAAGGGTTCAAATCTGGCCCAGAAAATTGTCCATTATCTCAACCACAGTCCACCCTCTCTTCTGATTTTGGACAACCTAAAAACACCTTTGGAATCTATTTCATCTCAATCTGAAGTAGAAGAATTTCTATCATTGCTCGCAGATGTTGCCCATTTGGGACTTATGGTAAGTGGTCTATTGAGCAGATGGGCTTGAACTCAGAAAATCTACTGCCAGATTACAATGAGAGGGCTGAACGACCGGCTAAAGTCAAATGGACTCGACCCTTCCTGCCACCTTTGGACCCACTATTGACATCTGCAGCACTTCAGACATTCATTAATGTTGCCAATGACACCCATCATCAAGCTAGTGTTGAGCACTTGCTGGAGCTCACAGGAAACCTTCCACTTGCTGTCAGCCTAATTTCCAGTGTTGCATCCATGAAGGCTGTGACAAGGCTCTCTCTTGCTGGAAGTCTGAAAGCACACACATGCTCTCTGATGGATATGACCAGAGGTCCAGCCTTGATATATCCATTATGTTGTCCTTCACAAGCTCTCGCATGACACGGGAGCCCAGGATCTGCTGAGCCTCCTCTCAATGCTGCCAGATGGGCTCGTAGATGTCGAATTGGTCCAGGCAAAGCTTGCCATTCCGGACATTCTTGTCACAAAAGTCCTTGTAGAAGATAAGTCGGTATAACTAAGTGTAAGGCGGTATAAGCTTGTAAGGTTTTTGGTGGGCCTATAAACTTCAGAATGGCGCTATCCTGGGTTATAAGGACTTATGGAGGTTATAAGGGGTTACAGGGTTATAGGAGGTTATAGCGGCTTATAACTGGCCGAGGCAAAATTTCGAAAATATTTTGCTCCCCTCTGGTACTTTGTAGTATCAGGGGAAGGAGAGTAGTTACTTTACTAGTTAGAATTATTATCATTATGTATCAGTTAACAAGGTAGGTCAGGGTCAGTCTTCAGTAATTATATTATCAAGTGTTGAGGACTCAAATTACATTCAGAGTATCTGTTATCAGTGCAGGGAAAAGCTCAGATGTCACCAACACAGTTTTGCACTTTATCTTTAATCAAGGACCTATGTGATATTTGCAAACCATCAGCATGCTCAAATCCTTCTTCAGAGTGCCAGAAACCTATGGGTGTCTTGTGGGCTGCCACATGGAGGTCAACTAGACATGGGTCTCAGGCAATTAGAGGCCGAGATACATCTGCGTAAAACAGAGTATCTGGAGTCACACCAAATCCAGGATCCCATGCATTTATGGCAAGCCTGAACATTGCACTTATTGACATAGCCACTGGGGTGGATTCCAAAGTGATACTCAAAAATCTGGAAGCCTGCAGATCTCACATGAAAACATTCAACACATTGTCTGGGTTTCACCAAATTGTAACTTCGCTTTCACTGGATCTGGCGACTGCAAATCTCAATCTCTATGATGGGAATCAGGTTGCAGCAAATACCATGTTTTCTGCTTGTCTTGCATCCCCCCAGATTGGTCTCATAATGGATATCATGTTTGGGTGTTTGGAGCACCTTGCAGATCTCTCCACAGAGATGAACAACATCCAGAATACACTGCGGTGGGCAGGGATATTCCTGTCACTGGCATTACATCCAAGGACCAGTTGGCCGAAATGAAGGCCCTCAGTTGTCTGGGACAAATCTCAGTTGCTGAGGGGGATGATGAGACTGCCCTGAGCCTATTCACTGTTGCTCTCATGGATTCACCTTTATGGATGTTCATTGCTGGAGGGCAGCTTGCATGGTTCAAATTGCTGATATATATGACAAGAGGGGAGAACCCATGAAATCTGTAGAGTTGTGGAAGACAGCACGGCCTCTGTTTGAAACCTCTTCTCAAGCCAACAGTGTCACATGGATTAATGTGAGACTTGCAGAGGTTGCCTTGGCGGTTTCGGAGAGGCACAAGAAACAGCTTCAACAACTTGCAAAGATGAATGGTCCAGTTGGAGAGCTGGATGAGACAAAGATTATGGACATTGACATAGACTCCGCAGATCAAAATCTGAATCTTCAGCAGGGTCAGGGAGCTTGTATTGAGATGAAATAGTTAAATTGTCAAGATTTTCTTGATACTGCTTTGTATCCCTCCCACCCTTTTGTGGCATATTTCCCTTTTTGAAAATATTTATCCGTGACCCGGATTCAATATTTTGGGCAGTCATCTTCTTCAGGCCCGCACTGATTGTTCATTCATTTCAACACTGTTGAACAGAAAACCTTTTTTCCTCCTTTATAATGCATGATTAAGTAGTGTAGGATTTTTCAAGTCGAAAATTTGATTAGTGAAGCTCATGAGTTACACCCTACCTTTTTTTAAGTAGTTTTTAAACATATATCTATTTTGTGAACAGAGGATACCTCGCCGGATATAATCCCCTACATACCCAAACATCAGGTGAGAAACTCTGAGTGGCACCAGAAAAATCATGTTCAACTTGACGGATTATGCCAAAAAGATTCCCACCATCCAGTTTTGATCCAGTTTAAATCAATCTGTCCAAACCCAGCAATCCCTTTACCTTGCCGCGGGTTTCAAGTTTCGGATCTGGAGTGACAGACTTCAGTACTGAATACAGTCGAGAGGAATTTTTTAAAATTTGATACACCAAGCAGAGGCCTCAGGCTGTCAGAGACTCGTGATCCTCATCCTCAGGCTCCCATACAGACCAATCCGGCAAGACAAGGCTCATATCTTCGACGTTGGGCAGAAATGACCAACTCGTGAAGAAGGGCCGGGGCCACACTCTGGCACCGTCCCACGGAGATGAAATACAGAGTCTTCAAAGACCGCCAAGACGGACACCCCCGTGCAACATTCGAGACATAGATTGCTTCCTAAAGATCGGTCTGTTTGTTTGGGGGGCCTTCCTGGGCTGCAAAGTACTAGCGCACATGTCGCAATGATGAACACATGCGCAGATAAGCATTATATTAACATTAGAATAAGAAGATAGACGATGAGTGAGTAAGAGAAATCGTTCGATGATGGGTTAAAGCATAATGGGAATTCGTGGATAACACATACATTCTTGGGTGCGTCACTATGGCAGAATGAGTGGGTACAGCGATCAAGATCACAACGCCGCCAAGAACGGTAGGCGCAAATCCATGCCTCCGCTCCGCATTGCCTCCAGCTGCGCCAAGATATCGGGTGCGGGCGGAGGTAAGTGGCTCCCAGGTACAAAGGAGAATGATTTGATCTCCGAGACGCCGGACTGTGGTACACGCCGGGCTTGCAGCGCTCGAACAAGAGTCGGATAAATCTCAATGATGTCGGCATCGTTGTACATTTGGGTATTTTGGGGCCCGTTATAAGGCGAAAACAATTGAAAATTCACGGTCTGGACGCAGGGAAGGAAGGAGGAGGAGTTGTCGCATAACCGGTGCAGCATGTCGTTTATCTGATATGGGTATGCATCAACATCGACGTTTTCCAGCTGAGGCGCGGCAGCCAGACAGGAAACAATATAGTCCTCGTCAGAGCCGTCTATTTCTGGAGAGTGCCAGAAGCGGTTGAAGGTCCGCAGGTGTGATGCGTTCGCAAGCATGGGGAGGAACCAGGGCATGTCCTCCGTAGTTGTTGGGATAGTCGTGAGGGTGAGATCCCGGAGAGCGGGCATTGGGAATTGGAGCGGATTAAGCAAGAAAGGGGGGATGGGGTCACCGGTGCTAGTCACCAACGTGAATTTTTGGAGGTGCAGGAGTGGGTTGTGAGACAACTTGGGGTAGGGGCTCCGCTCAGCAAGGACGTCGCGGAGCTCACACGTCACAAGGTGCGAGGCCAGAGATAAGATCTTTGTGCAGTCTTTCAACCACTGCATGTTGCTACGAAACGTGGTCAACGGTCCCCAGGAAGTTCAAAGGCAGAAAAATGGGATGCCATCGGCCAGGTACACTTCTGTAAGGACGGGAGGCATCGCTGAACATGCGAAGAGCATCGACCGGTGGGTAGATTTCGGAGCAGAAGAAGTTGCTGGTGATATTGAGCATCCTGAGCATAGGGGAGTGCGACGTTTCCGGAAGTAAATTTCGCAGACTGCGAGCGAAAGGTTGATAGCGACATCCATCCACTGGTGCGACCAGGACATCGCAGGCGTAAATAGATCCTAGACTTCAAGAGCATTCAGTTGCTCATCATAGTCCGAATCCCCGACCTCGTCTTCTGGGTGGGATAGCTCGAGGGTGATTCCTCTAACACCGGCGCGGCGAAGCCACGCCTCAACAAAGCCCGCATCGGGTGGACGGCGGCTGTCGACGATGATGGACGTCCACAACCGCGGAGTATTCAATGCGATACCCTGCCAAATTTTGCAGATTCTCGTGAGCAGAAGCGGTGCATCCGATGGCTCGTTGTAGTCGGGGTCGTCGGGAAGACAGTCGAGAAATATGTGGGTGGTGATTTCGACGGGCAAATCGAGAATGTGAGGGGAATTGAGAGAAGTGACGGCTTGTTGAAAAAGCGGGATCAGCTCCTTCTTCAAGCTGGCTACGGCGTGGGGTTCGCTGGAATCGAGTAAACGGTTGGCTGGTCCTCCCGAGTCTAGTTCGGCGAGGCGCTCCCTGATCGTGGATATCGAGAGATGGCCGTCCCTTAACTGAGGTATAGACATGTGGAGACAGGTCGAGCGCGACGCTCAACTTCGAGTCGCTCAGTGGCAAAAAGACAAAGAGATGTCCACACTCCGTGACCGTGACTGTCACTAATATTTCACGCTTTGACCGTCCCGCCCTTAAAAAGCTTACTCCTTACATATCTGCTATTATTTTGTCAATAATGCTACTGGAAACATAGTACAGTAGCAGGAAACAGAGAAAAGAGAGAGTGTGTGTGATGCGTGGGGTTGGCCGGATGGCCCAGATGTTGCTCACTCTGTTTTGCCCGAGTTCTTGCCCCGGCTAGTCTTCGACGGTGCCGGAGTAGATGTTGCGCAGCGCGCCGGCGTGAACGGCGAGTGCGAGCGCGGGCGAGGGCCCGAGTCCTTGCCCCAGCCGAGTTTTGAGGCGGCGGTTATTGAGCGTGAGGCGTCCTGGAAGAAGGTGAAGTACGTGGCTGGGCCGATGCAGGTGATGAACTGCGGGGAGAGGAGTTAAAGTACACGATGGTCTACGAGAACAAGCAAGACATGAAGGACGACACGAACCAACCACAAGAAACTAAAACAAAAAACAAAAAACAACCTCACAGCAGTTTAGTTATCCGCTATGTACCGCACGCCGCCCCCGCGGAGTTGCACGTCCCTCCGTGCTGGGATCGGGGTGGATGTTGCCGAGGTAGGCGGTGAGGTTGCCGACGGCGCCGCTCGCGAGCGAGCGAGGCCATGTTCATGTTCATCGCGCCTGGGGGGAGGAGGGTTAGTTGGATGTAGGCGGAGAAGGATGAGTGGAAGAAAGCAAGAGGGAAGACAGGAAGAAGGAAGGAAGGGGGCATGGAGGAACGCGGGTACGACGCAGGGTGCGGAGTGGTACCGAGGGAGCGGAAGAGTGGGAGAGTAACGACGGAGAGGTGAGGGAAACGGAGAACGGGGACAACGCCAAGGAGGGAGGGAGCGGAAGGAGGAGAAAGGAAGAAGAAGGCGCAGATGGTAAGGAGCGGAAGGAGTGGACGGATACGACAGTAAGGGAAAGCAAGCGAAGGAGTGGAAGAGAATAGCGGCGAAGAGGTGGGGGCGGCGACGCCAAGGAGCAAAGGAGGCATGACGTGGAAACGACAAGGAAGGAGGGATAGGTAGAAGAGGAAGGGGGAAGGTGGATGAGGAAGCGAATGCCAGTGAGGGAAAGAGCAAAGAAGGAGCAAGCCGAGAGAGGGGATAAAGTACGAGAGGCGGGAGCGGCAGGATGACGAAAGGCGGGAACCCTTAAGTGGAAACGGATCACTATCGAATCACCGATCACTTCAGACGTCACGCAGTTACACTGTCACACACCCCTGAGTCTCTTTTCGACGCTCTGCATGGCCAGGCTACTCAACCGCACGCCTTCGACGCCAGCCCAGATGCTGGGACTTACTTTTGGGCACTAATATCTCCCTCTGCCCGCCATTCTGTGTCTTATTTACGCTCCTCTCTCGCGTCATCGTGGGCCGCTGGTATCCACTGGCAGTGCGGAGAGTATCTAGCACTTGTGAAACTCTCCACTTGTGATGTCCTAGGAGAGGTTTACGGAGTGGCTTACCTTGTTCAGCCCTCCAGTCTCCCCCTTCCAGAGACATATCTTCCCATTGCACCCTGCCGAATCGGCCCGCGCGAACCACTATACCCTGGCTTTGAATGGCCGTTTGAACAATGTGTTATAGACACAGGCAACAGCATAGACATCGATCCCGTGTCTCGTGGTGCGGCTGTTAAAGACGTACGATGGAAGCTGCCCAACGCAGCAGTCCAGTTTTTTCGGTCCATTTGCAAGGCCGACAGAATGAATCTAACCCTCGAGCGAGTAGCGCAGCGGAAAATAGAACAAAAGACTGCAGGTTTAACAACGGACGATGGCGGAACTTGGACCAGCTTTAGCTCCGAACAGCATCGAAGCGTTGCCACGGCCTGGTCAGTTTTATGCTCCATTGTCGATCAAGGTGCAGATTCAGCACGATATCTCGTCCCTGAAGCAAATCTTGCCGGCTCGTTTCTGTTTCGACGACGTTCTCAAAGTCAAGCGGTATGAATTTCACTGTCTCCCCGGTGTTCAAGCCCCCACAATTTTGCAGATGTCGGGCTCAGTGTTCCCGTCCAGCCTGGGAGGAAACAGTACGTTGGACGCAGAGCCAGGTTAGTCAAAACGAACGTAAAATCCATTTCTATGTAGCTCAACGTTATTATGACAGGCATCTTGTGCCGTGGGTAGAGGTCCCCGCTGAAAAACCTACTATCGGCTTATGCAATCCTGCCCTAATCGACTTTTCTCTCACCATTGATAGGCCATGGACCCCTGGGCGAGACGAGGACGAGTCGGTCTCGATCGCCGATGAAGACCAGTCCGCATCACCGGAATTCAGATGGGGCTCATGGCACGCCGAGCTTATTTTCAAGAACCGCTTTCCCTCAATGAAATTTCCCCCGCAATATCATCTCATACCTGGTATGAGTCTACAGATCCTGTATCTTGATATTTATGGTACCCTCATTGTACGTATGTTCCCTCCCTCCTACCCATTTCCGCGACACTGAAATGAATAGGACAACGAATCGGGGATATTCGATGCGCTCCATCCTCTACTTGCCCAATCTTCATATCGATTCGAGCGCCATGAAGCCCTCTCCCACTATTTCGAGCTTGAAAGCGACGTGAAGAAGCGCGCCCCAAGCATGCCTTATATCTACGTCCTGGCGCAAACCTACATTGAATTGGCGCTGCGGCTCGGCCTGGCTTGTGGCTCCACAGAATCCACAGTTTTTGCGTCCTCCTTCTTCCACTGGCCGCTATATGGTGGTGCCCTCGAATGCCTCCGCACTCTACGCCCCCTAGTCTCCAGTCTCATTGCCCTCCTTGACGTCGACGTAGTCGCCTTCTCCCAGGCTGTACATTACCCCCTCCTCGCGCCGTACTTTTCTGAAGCGTTCACGCACGACCAAGCGCAAGTCTACCGCCCAGATCCATTGGCGTCCACCGGTCCTTTTGGTTATCACGACAGCAAAGGCATCGCACGGGGACGCCGCCTCGTCGTCTCCAACAGCATGTACCGCGATCTCGAGCCGGCGATGAACGCACCCATGCCATGTGTTTGGATGCGACACCCCACAAGTCTCGCAGCAAGGCTGCCGATAACATATTCTACACTCCCATGGAGGGTTTGCGAGAAGTTGGACGAGCTTCCAGTATTAATTAGGGCCGAGGAAGAGAAGGGTAAGGGCGAGAGAAAGGAGGAGGGCGAGGATCTTCCTGTGAAATTAGAGGTATTGAAGATATAGAAAGCTCGGTTCTTGGTCAAATAGCAGCACATTCTTGTTTTCTCCCCACCCTAGGGCGGAAAGAAGAGACAAGCGGCTCCGCACTCCGCGTAGTATTTCGAGTCGATAAAACTGTGTTGAATATGGCCTGCATACAACACCAGGGGCGAAGAGTCGGTTAAAAATGGCGAGAACGCCATCCGTAGACGTGGGCAATTCTGTGAATACAGGCGTGAGTTTCCTTGAAATGGTATGAAGTGGCTAAGAAATTGACCCAGATCCAGTCTTATAAAGGATTGCCTGCGAAGTCGGTCCAACAACCAGCAACGGACGTCAAGGGGAATTGGTGTCCGAGTACGGGAGCGGCTTGAACGGACAGCCTGCATTTTGACGGAATAGGATTTCCAGAATCCCTTCCCTCTCTGGTTAGGTAGTAATTCTGGACAGAACCGAGCGAAATGTCTGGCGTTGAAATCAAGCCTGAATCTTGAGAACACCACAGTTCTGGACGTTGTATATGTCGCCGCAGATTCCACACTGAAGCCGCGCGGGCCCTGTGTTCAAGGCGATGCGCATATGAGCGTCCCGCTCTGCCGCGTGGAATTTTCTACCCAGACAAGCGCGACATCTGCGATACGGGCGGAAGCTTGGCTCCCCGATGAGTGGTATGGGCGTTTTTTGGGCCTCGGGAACGGCGGCCTTGGTGGATGTGGGTTTCCCGTTTGCTAGAAATGAGCGAGCTGACTGGGCTTGCTTGGGTGTAGGCATATTGTATGACCATCTTAACTACGGCTCTGCCATGCACTTTGCGACAGTGGGCTCAAATAATGGTCACGACGGCTACGTGGGCCTTCCGTTCCTTGGGAACGAAGAAGTGCTGAATGACTTTGCGTTCCGATCGATTCATACAGAGGCCATCGTCCGGAAGCAGATCGTCCAAGCGTACTATGGGCGGCCGCATGACAAGTCGTACTATCTTGGGTGCTCGCAAGGTGGGCACCAAGGGAGTCCGGGACGCAGACCGCATTGAAGTATCCACAAGATTTCGATGGCATTCTCGCTGGTGCACCTGCGACAAACTTCAATCGCGTATTGTAGTCACTTTTTTCCTCGGTGTTTTCGTGGGACTAATTGCACCGTTCGACAGGCACTGTATGGGGATGATGGCACGAACGGTTGGGGCGCCAAACTACATGTCATCCTTTATCCCGCCCGAGCTGTGGAAGCTCGTGGCCGCGGAGGTTCTTTCCCAGTGCGACACTCTCGATGGCGTACGCAACGGGATCATTACCGAGCCTGATGCGTGCAATTTTCGGCCTGAGGTGCTGCAACCTGGGGACACTCAAGGTATTTAAACACCATTAATATCACAGTTGTTGTCGTGGTCTTCAGTCTGGGGCATCGTGAGAATCAATTTGTTGTTACAATTAATTCAGAGAGACAGGTCAAGCAGAAAAAATATCAGGCTCACACTAAAGGACTGTTGTGTCCACAGGATTCCATAATAGTTGAAACCAGGGGGCACATATTCCATTACTGGAGAACGCAATAAAATGCTCAGCCAAAACCAAATTCACACGATACATGTCGAATGATTGATCCAATACACCCTTTTTCGGACGGAGCTGTCCAATACACTCAGGATAAACTCGTTTTGGGGTGATCCTATCGCCACAAACACCAGAACCGCGCCGTGACAATTAGCCCAGCCATTATGCTAAGTCCTACATATGCTTAAACCAGATATATTACACCTCTGTAGCACAATAATTTATATTTGGTGCAATTAGTCTCAATATGCTTCGGAGATAATGGTCTGTATAAATTGAGGAGGTATCACTTGCCTTAAGACACGCACTTTTCCCCGCCGACTCAATATCATGCAACCATCAACCTCCTTCAAAAATCTGATCCAATATGCCACTATTGCGGCTACCACCACAAAAGAAATTGCAGACTCTGCCCGAGTCCCTTTCCTGGGTTCGACGGCAACATTGAGTCTGTCAATATTCAAATCTGTTGAAGTAAGCATCAATACAGTATTTTGATGTGCTCATTGACTTGAACCAGTCCGTCCGAGCACACAAACAGGATTGTATTGAAATGGTTGAACAAATTCATGAAGTCCTCTGTAGCATTGTGAAGCTGTATTCAAGCTCAGAAACTACTGGAGTGCTTTCAACTGCATTGTTGTATGACATTGCAAAATTCACAGAGTAAGTCAAATTGGGGCATATTCACAATGTCCTTTTCAAATACAACTGCTTCAGAGCCCTCCAAAAGGTGTTCACTTTTGTGAAATCACAGCAGGGGATGGGAAAAATCAAGCAGCTATTCACGCAACCTGGAAATGCAGTGAAACTGGAGTCATGCAAACAGGAGCTCAATCATACCTGCCATCTTTCTTGGATTTCCTTCTCAATTAACATGATTGAAGGCACACATTACTGGCTCAACAATCTCTCAAATGGGGCAGATGCAAAAGGATGCCAAGCAGCACCATGAAGAACTCATGGCCCTCCTGGCTGCGCACCCCGATATGACTAGTTCCGATCTCTCATCTGTCAGTCACGAAATTGCTTGGCATTTCTCTAAGCTCAAATTTAACTGTTAAAAACAGGTTGCAGGAACTCTCTCCAGCATCAACGATAGGTGAGTTGATCTAGGGTCACAATTGACTGCACTGACTGTCTCCCAACACAGAATCATTCTCTATGCTGCCACCATCCCCAAAGATTTTCCATGGCCGCGACTCGGAACTCCAGGATACAATAAAGATTCTAGTCCAGGACTCGGCCCGGATTGCTATTCTAGGCACAGGTGGAATAGGAAAGACCAGCCTTGCCACAGCTGCTCTTCATGATTCTCAAATCGAGGCCAAATATTCTCGGTGTTATTTTGTTCCGTGTCATTCGAGCTCAACCTGCACCCAGCTGGTGTCCACTGTTGCAGAACACCTCGGTGTAGAGAAGGGTTCAAATCTGGCCCAGAAAATTGTCCATTATCTCAACCACAGTTCACCCTCTCTTCTGGTTTTGGACAACCTGGAAACACCTTGGGAATCAATGGCATCTCAATCTGAAGTTGAAGAATTTCTATCATTGCTTACAGATGTTGCACATTTGGGACTTATGGCAAGTGGTCCATTGAGCAGATAGGGTTGAACTGACAAAATCTCTCTCCAGATCACCATGAGAGGGGGAGAGCCACCAGCTAAAGTGAAATGGACTCGGCCATTTTTGCCTCCTTTGGACCCAATCTCGACCTCCGCAGCACTTCAGACATTCATTGATGTTGCGGATGATACTCATCATCAAGATAGTGTCAAGCACTTGCTGGAGGTCACAGGGAACCTTCCACTTGCTGTCAGCCTCATTTCCAGTGTTGCATCCCATGAAGGCTGTGACAAGGCTCTCTCTCGCTGGAAGTTTGAAAGCACGCACATGCTCTCTGATGGATATGATCAGAGGTCCAGCCTTGATATATCCATCATGTTGTCCTTCACAAGCTCTCGTATGACAACAGGAGCCCAGGATCTGCTGAGTCTCCTCTCGATGCTGCCAGATGGGATCACAGATGTTGAACTGGTCCAGGCAAAGCTTGCTATCCCAGATGTTCTGGTCTGCAAGAGCATCCTGATTCGAACATCATTAGCATTTGTTGGCAAGGACCAACGACTCAAGGTTCTGGTTCCCATTCGAGAACATACTCTCAGAATGCATCCTCCGACACATTCACTCAAGAAGCTGCTACAGCAGCACTTCCATGACCTCCTCAATCTTTGGAACCAATTCCAATATCTTAATCCAATCAATATAGCCCCACAAATTTCCCACAATTTGGGTAACTTCAACAGTGTCCTCCGGGACGCCTTTGAACAATTTCCTGATGATGCTCAAAATATCCAAAGTATCTTATTCCTAAACCGATTCTATCACAGGACACAGATGTCATACACACCTCTTCTGTCCAATATCACGGACAAAATGGTACATCTGCAAACCAGCCCAATATTTGGTGACTACCTACTTGAGTGCTTTCAAGTTGTTGGTTATGCTCCTATCATGGATGCTGAAAGACAAATCATCCGTGGAAATGAATACTTTAGAAGCAAGGATCCATTGGAACAGGGTGAGACCTTCCTCATAGCATATTCTCTATTGCTGATTTGGTGGTGACCAGCCCAGTGGTATTTTGCTCTCGGCACCTACTTTATGTGGGAGAACTCAAACATGGCTGGTGCTCTGGAGTGTTTTCACAAGGCACTTTCCCTGTCAGACAGTACAGGAAGCCCCAGCCCCATTGCTGGACGAATCCTTGCAAGCATATCCAGCATCATGTTCGCCACAGGAAATACATTGAGAGCTTTGGAGTATGCAAAAAAGGATGAAGAATATGCAGTGTACCTTGGAGACATCTATGAACGGGCCCGATCACTCTTCCTCCAGTCGAGGTGCTACCTGGTATTTGCGAACTATCAGCATGCTCAGACCCTTCTTCAAAGTGCCAGAAACATATGGGTATCTTGTGGGCTGCCGCACGGAGGTCAACTCGACATGGGCCTTAGACATTTAGAGGCCGAGATACATCTGTGTAAAACGGAGTATCAAGAGTCACACCAAATTCAGATCTCCATTATCTCCACCCTGCACCCAACGGGATATCATGCACTCATGGCAAGCCTGAACATTGCATTTATTGATACAGCCACTGGAGTGGATTCCAAAGTGATATTCCGAAATCTGGAGACCTGTAGATACCACATGACTATATCATCTGGGTTCAAGACATTGTCTGCCCTTGAACAAAATGTCACATTGCTTACACTAGACCTGGTGGTTGCAAAACTCAATCTCCGTGAGGGCAATCACATTGCGGCAAATACCATTTTTTCAGCTTCTCTTGCATCCCCCGCAATTCGTCTTTTAGTTGATCTGATGTTTCACTGCTTGGAGTGTCTTGCAGATCTCTCCACAGAGATGAACAACATCCAGAACACACTGCGATGGGCAGGGATATTGCTGTCATTAGGATTGACATCCAAAAACCAGTTGGCCACAGTGAAGGCCCTCCACTGTCTAGCTCAAATATCAGTTGCTGAGGCAGATGATGAAACTGCCCTCAGCCTATTTACTGTTGCACTGGATGGATTCACCTTCATGGATGTCCATCGCTGGAGGGCAGATTGCATGGTTCAAATTGCTGATATATATTACAAGAGGGGAGAGCCTGTGAAATCTGTAGAGTTGTGGAAGACAGCACGGCCTCTGTTTGAAAGGTCTTCTCAAGCCAACAGTGTCACATGGATTAATGTGCGGCTTGCAGAGGTTGCCTCCGCAGTGTCGGAGAGGCACAGGAATCAGCTTCAACAACTTGTAAAGATGAATGTTCCAGTTGGGGAGCCGGAGGAGAAGAAGATTGTGGACATTGACACAGACTCTGTGGGTCAAAATCAGAATCTTCAGCGGCGTCAGGGAATTGAGATGAAATAGATACCTAATTGTACAGATTTCTCTGTTCTGTATTTTTTTCTGCAGTTCTTCTGCGGGCCTGTGGCATATTTCCCTTGCTGAAAAAATATTTATCAGTGACTCATCGGATTCAATAGGGGTAGTCAGAGTAAGGATTCTGGAGGCGATTCTGATTGACAATTCTCAAGACAATTCTCGGGTGATAAAAGCATGAGAGAATTACTGTCATGAGAATCACTTTTAATCATGTAGAAACTCTTTTGGGGGGCTTTGGGGGCTTTATGCCAGCCTTCCTGGGCTGCAAAGTACTGGCGCACATATCGCAATGATCAACACATGCACAGATACAGAGTTGAAACCCGGATGCGAAAAAGACCCGGAAGCCAAAAATATGTAATTATAGGCTTTATTTTGAGGCAGGTAACCCCGATTTTTTTTTGGTGGGGGCCCTAGAGATCGTGAACAATCCTACCTAAGCAACAACACCCATACCCATCGTCAGTTAGCACAGAAAATCGAAAATATGCCAAAAACAGAAATGTGTGGCTGTGCCAGAAGTCTTGAGGAAAGAATTGTTATTGTGAGTGCACCCTACATCGTCCAGACCCGAAATTGTATGTGGGGGGACTTCAGCAGCTCCCCTCCCTCCTCACAGCCACATATTGTCCTGAGGTTGCAATCAACCCCAGTGCGTGACCCCATTTTTCGGATCGGGGCCCTCCACCAAAATGGGTGACAAAAATACTGGGCTCATGTTCCGCAACTACCCATCGAAAAAATCTGAAAATATTTGTGTATACACCACAAATTGATTTTATCGTGTCCGCCCATTTCGATTTACGAGTGCTTGCATTGCCACTGAGAAATACGGAAGAACTTGATTTTTTTCGCATCCGGGTTTCAACTCTGTAAGTATTATATTAACATCTGCACAACAACAGAGTCGGATGAATCTCAACGATGTCGTCATCGTTGTACATTGGGGGACGCCCGAACCCGTTATGAGACGAAAACAATTGAAAGTTCAGTCTGGACGCATGGAAGGAAGGAGGTGGAGTTTTCGGATAACCGGCGCAGCATGTCACTTATCTGATACCGGTATGCATCACGCGGACGTTTTCCAGCTGAGGCGCAGCAGTCAAACAAGAAACGAAACGGTCCTCATCAGAGTCATCTATTTCCGGAGAGGGGCAGATGCATTCGAAGATCCGCAAGTGCAATGCGTTCGCAAGCATGGGGAGGAACCAAGAGATGTCTTCCGCGATTGTTGGGATAGTCGTGAGGGTGAGATGCCGGAGTGGATTAAGAAGGAAAGGGGGGAGAGGATTAACGGTGGCAGTCTCCAGCGTGAAGTTTTGGAGGTGTAGAAGTGGATTGTGAGACAAGGGGGCGGGTGCCCCAGTTATCGAGGACATCGTTGAACTCGCACGTCACGAGTTGGGGGGCCAGGTATAAGACATTCACGCAGTCTTCCACCTACTGCCTGCTGCTCCAAATGTGGTCAACTGTCCCCAAGGAAGCTCAAATGAAAAAAATGGGATGGCATCGGCCAGGTACACTTCTGTAAGGATGGGAGCATCGCTGAACATGCGAAGAGCATGAACCGGAGGGTCAATTTCGAAGTGGAAAAATCTGCTGTGGATGCTGAGCTTCCTGAGCATAGGGAGAATGCAATGTGTCAGGAAGTAAATTTCGCAGACTTTGGGCGAAAGGAGGATGGTGGCATCCATCCACTGGTGGGACCAGAACATCACAGGTGTAAATAGACCCTGGACTTCGAGAGCTTGCAGTCGCTCATCGTAGCCCGAATCCCCGACCTTCTCTTCTGGGTGGGATAGCTCAAGGGTGATTCCTCTGACACTGGCGCGGCGGAGCCACGCCTCAGCAAGGCCCGCATCGGGTAGAAAGCGGGTGTCGATGATGATAGAGGTCCACAAGTTGGGGGTATTTAACTTTAACACGATAATCCGCCAAAATTTGCAGATTCTCATCAGCAGAAGCGGTGCATCCGATGGCTCGTTGTAGTCGGGGCATCGGGAAGACAGTCGCGAAATATATGGGTGATGATTTCGACGGGAAAATCGAGAATGTGAGGGGAGCTGAGAGAGGTGACGGCTTGTTGCATGGCTACGGCTTGGCGTTCGCTGGAATTGAGCAAACGGTCGGCTGGTCCTCCCGAGTCTAGTTCTGCGAGGCACACGCTGATCGTGGATATCGAGAGATGGCCGTCCCTTAACTGAGATATAGACATGTGGAGACAGGTCGAGCGCGGCGCTCGACTTCAAGTGGCGAGGTGGTAGCAAAGACGAAGAGATGTCACGTCCGTGACCGTCACCCCATATTCCACGCTTTGACCGCCGACCGTCATGCTACTGGTTACAAGATACAGCAGGACAGAAAACAGAGGAGCTCTTTGTCAGGCGCTGACGCGTTGAGAACAAGCGATCGCGAATGCGGACCGGACGAGAAAAACGAATCCGCCGTACATACCGTCCTCCAGTCCTGAGTCCACAAGTTACATATCTGCTACTTATTAACATTTTACTAATAATGCACAAAATACAGTATTGATCACAGGAGGAGAGAGAGTAGAGTGAGTGGATGGCCGGATGGCCAGATGTTTTTCAGTCAGAGTGTCTGGTTGTCAGGCACTGAGCGAGAGCGAGCGAGCGAGCGGGTGCGGATGCGGATGCAGACGACGATAAGAATGAGCGGCGAAAAACCTCCGTCAAGCAATCACCAACACACCAAGCAAATCACCAACAAACGAACGAACGAAAGCAAAGAAAGGGAAGAAACAATTCCAACTTCTCACCAACAAAAGAAACACCCCAAAACGCCGCACCGAAAAAAACTGGTCAATCGATATGATATAAAAAACGGAGTGCATAATTAAGTGAGTGGACGGCACCCGGCGACGAAAAAGCGCAAACGCCATACATCGCACGCATACAACATAAGTATAAGTATGTATGGAGGCGACGCATTGCAACGCGCGCGCCGGCGGCCAATAACAACACTTGGTAAACGAGGAAAAAAGGAAATAGAAAAAGAAAAGCGTATCCAGAATTTGGTTTTTTAAAATTTGGTGAAGGGAAGGGAATAAAAAGGGCCCAAAAAGCGGAGTGGACGGATAATTTCGTTTGCGCGAGCGGGGGGTGGCCGGGGATGGGATGACGCGGAGACAGCGGACGGCGGGGAAATAGACGAGTATATGTATTTATGGTGCTGAAACGAGGGGAGGCACGGGCGAGGCGCATATAAAAAAGGAGCCACGCGGGCCCGATTCGTTTTTGATTTATCCGTCCGTCCGTGTTGCGTCGTGCGTCGTCCAGGCCACCCGCAGATTTTGGGGGGATTGTAGTGTACGTATCGTATCGTTTGGTGGGTTATGCAAAGAAATATGTGTGTTCCATTTGTGCGCCGCGATTCCGAGAGGGGGAGGAGGAAAGAAGAGACGAGCCGAGCCGAGGAGGAAAAGAGAAGAGAGCGAGAGGAGAGGGGTATCCATGAAAGTGAGTGAGTGACTTGGGGTCAGTGACAGCCGGGTCGCGGACAGGCGAATAGCCTCGCCCGCTTCGTCAGCGCACGCATTTACGCCTGCGCCGCCGCCGCCGGGGGCACCCCAGCCGCCTTCTCCTCCTCCTTGACCGCGACCTCCTCGCCCTCCTCGCCCTCGTCCTGCAGCGCTAGCAACGCCGGGTCAATGTCGTCCCCGCGCTCAATCGCGCTCTGCGGCTCCGCCGAATTCGGGCCCCCGTTCCCGCTCGCACCGCGCCCCCGTCCGCCCGAGCCGCCCTGTGGGCCCGACCTCGGTGGATTCGCACACCGATCCTTCCCGTGCGCGATCCGCAGGTTCGCGTACTCGGGGCGGTTCTTGATCGCGTCAATCGCCTTGATCGCGTTCGAAATGTTCGTAAAGTTCACGAACGCGCAGTTCCTGTGCGCAGTACAATCAGCCTGGGTATCAAGCGGGAGGGTGGGAAGGGCAGTACTTCTCCTTGAGGAAGTTGACGAGCTCGATGTCCCCAAACTCGCCAAAGTCCGCCTTGAGCCGCTCCTCGCTGAAAACCTCAAAGTCCTCGACGTTGCCGATGTAGACGTTGCGCGTCGCGCCGGCGTGCACGGCGAGCGCGAGCGTGGGCGGGAGCGGGCCCGAGTTCTTGCCCCAGCCGATCTTGAGGCGGCGGTTGTTGAGCGTGAGGCCCTGGTACGACGACACCTGGAAGAAGGTGAAGGCCGCAGCAGGGTCGATGAAAGTGATGAACTGTGGGGCGAGGGGTCAGTAACGGCGTTGGACGGGAGGGACGAAGACGAGGGTGGCAAAGTAGAAGATGGTACGTGGTCGACGTAAGAGGGATGAGGGAAGGTGAGAACGAGGAGGTGGAGAGTGACGATAAGGGCAAAGGGTACAAGGAGGGGGATGACGAAAGATGGGTAGCAAACGGGAAAAGAGGAGGGTGATGAAGATACGTGAAAGCTGGACGTTGGCGGTAATAAAAAGAACGACGACAAGGAGGAAGGAAGGTGGACTTGGACTTGGACGATGAGGAACGACGACAGGGACAACGTGTAGCGAATGGCCAAGCGGGAAGGAAGGACGACGCCACAGCAGCGCAACAAGTCAACGAACAGCCAAAAAACTCACAGCAATATGTTTATCCGCCATATACCTTACGCTCTGCAGCACGCCCCCGCGGATCGAGTTGCACAGGTCCTCCGTGCTGGTCTCGGGGTGGATGTTGCCGAGGTACACGGTGCGGTTGCCGACGGCGCCGCTCGCGAGCGAGGCCATGTTCATGTTCATCGCGCCTGGGGGAGGGTGGTGGTTAGTTGGGTGTAGGCGGGAGAAGGATGAGTGGAAGAAAGCAAGAGGGAAGACGGGAAGAAGGAAGGAGAGGAGAGGGTACCGAGGGAGCGGAAGAGTGGGAGAGTAACGAGGGAAAGGTGAGGGAAACGGAGAACGGGGACGACGCCAAGGAGGGGGGGGCGGAAGAAGGAGAAAGGAGGAAGGAAGACGGCGCAGATGATAAGGAGCGGAAGGGGCGGACGGATAAGACAGTGAGGGAACTAGCAGGCGAAGGAGTGGAAGAGTAGCGGCGAAGAGGTGGGGGGGACGGGGAAGGGGGGCGACGCCAAGGAGAGGGGGAGAGCCAAAGGAGGGATGACGAGGAAACGACAAAGGAAGGAGAGGGGGGGACGAAGAGGAAGGAGGGATAAGTAGAAGAGGAAGGGAAACGAGGGCAGACAATGCCAACGAGGGAAAGAGCGGAGGAATGGGAGAAAGTAGGAGCGGCGAGAGGAAGGAGAAAGCAGCAGGAGTGGGAGGAGGGAGCGGAAGGGGGATGGAGGGATGACGAAGGGGCCGAGAAAGCGTTATAGGAAGGCGACGGGGACACCGTGAAAGACTGGGAGTGGGATACGAAGAGACGACGGGCGATGGGACAGGACGCAGGCGAAGTGAAAAAAAAAAGGAAAGAAGAAGCAAAAACCGAGAATATAAAATAAAAATAAAAATACCCACCCATCATCATCCCCGGACTAATCGGGCTCATCAACCCCCCCGGGCTCATCCCCCCACCTGCCATCCCCATCCCAAACATATTCATATTCATCATCGCACTCAGCGCGTCCGGCGAGAACGGCGCGGGCGTGTACGGCGTGTACGGGCTTTGCCCCCCGCCCCCATTGGCGTTGTTGCCTTGCCCATTGTTGTTACCTTGTCCGTTGGCGGTGTTGGCGTTGGCGTAGCTGGTGGGGGCGTTAGCATACGTATAGTAGTATAAAGGAATGGAGGGTGAGTGAGGAGGAGCAAACGCACCCGACATTCCCCCCATTGAGCGGGTTGTAGCTCGCGCTGGGCGTATACGGGCTCGCGGGCTCGCCGTTCTGCTGCTGCTGCTGGCCCGGGAGAGGGGCAGCGGCCCGGGCGGGTGCGTGCTCGCGGGGCTGGGGGCGTAGCCAGGGTGCGCAGAGATGGGCGAGTTGTATTGGTTTTGGACCTGCGATAGTGGATAATGAGTATGAGGGAGGGGAAATGAAGGTGATAGCCAAACGAAAAGGAAAGAGGGGAAGGAGCACGTTCGCCCGCTCGCCGATAGAACGCACCTACGCAGACTTGGGAGGAAAAAAAGAGGAGACGTCCGCGAGCAGGGCTCCCACCGACACCGCAGCGCCATGCCATCCTCGCCCGCGACGCGCACGCGCCGTACGGGACGGACACGAGACCGCCACACCCCGCACCACGCACGGGAGTACCGACAAAGGCTCGCCCCACTACGGACGAGTAGCGCCGTAACGCCGTGTGTCGCAGCGAAGGCACGCGGTACGCAGCCAAACACCGAGGCGACATCGACGACAATCCCGCTCAGCGTCGTCCAACCCACAGCGCCGACAAGCGCCCGCGGAGAGACCGAAAAAACGCGAGGGGACGGAAGACAATGACGAAACAGAGACGGGGCGTAGTGCTACGAAGACATCCCGCACCAACGAGCCACACTCACACTCCACTCACAGCGCCGCCCGCGCCCGTGGATTCTTCAGCGACGAGATGAGGAGTGCGCACTTTCCCAGCCGCGATGACATAATGAGCACCGTGACTCGGGCGCCGGCAGGCGCTCCGCCTACAAACGCCCACCCAAGCGGCCGCAGGGAGAAAGAAAAGTCAAGTAACGGAAGGGAATGATGAATAAGGGGCACAGCGTAGCCCGCGCCGAGGACATATCGGCGTCACGCCCACTCGACTCACAACGCGCGGATGCTCCAGCGACGAGAAGAGGCGGACGCGCGCCGCTTTCCCGGCGGCGAGAACATAACGGGCACCGAGACGACATTGACATTGACAGCTCCACTAGAGCGCCGGGAAGCGCTCGCCACCCCGCCACAAAAGACGCCCACACACTCAGGAACGAAAAGCTGCACCGTGACGCCCCCGCACAGCGCGGACGAGGAATATCGTACGTGTCGAGTAAGGGCGATAACGTGCGCCGACAGCTCAGCCGCCCGCGGGTCGAGGACACGAAACGAAACGAGACGCAAAGAAAGAAAGAAAAGCCGTACGACGCGGCGCGACGGATCGACGAAACGATCCTCGCTAAACCCCCCCCCCCCCCAAAAAAAAAAAAAAACGGCAAAAACAAAAGAAAAACGACACGCACCGCACCCGCCTGCATCATCAGACTCTGTGCAGCGGCCGCCTGCGCCTGGTGCGCGGCGGCCTGCTGCGCCTTGGGGACGTAGGCACAGCGGTCCTTGCCGTAGTTGACGCGCTTGCCGGCCCAAGCAGGGTCCGTGGGGAGGGTGTTGACGACCTGTGTAAAAAGAGTAAGCCAAGGTCAAAGAGTACAAGAAAAAAACACCCACCTTTGTCGCCACGCCCACGCTCAAGAAATGGACGAACCCGATGCCCTTGTCGCGGACGATCTTGACCTGGTCAATGAGCCCGAAGCGGCCCAGCTCGTCGCGCAGCATCTCCTCCGTCATGCCCTCGTCGAGCCCGCCGAGGTACACGTTGCGGCTCGCCCCGCTCTGTGTGATCGCCTGCAGCACCTGTGCGGGCACGGCGCTCGGCTTTCCCCAGCCCACTTTCAATTCCTGGTTGTGCAGCGTCAGCCTGCGCAGGCTCGCATCGGCAAAGAACGCATTGGCGGTCGGCGCATCGAGGAAGCTGAGGAAGACGCAGCTCTTCTCGGGGAGCACGCGGATGGCCTCGAGCGGGCCAAAGTGCACGAGGTTGAGGAGCTCGTCGACGGACGCGCTGGGGGGCAGGTTGCCGATGTAGACGGTGCGGTTGGCGGGCTGGCCCGCGAGGGAGGCGAGCGCTGCGGGGGAATACGGGCTGGCGACGCTGGGGATGGCGAGATTCAGCGCGGGGAGACGCTGCGCCGGCGAGAAGGCCTGGAAGCCCTGCTGCGGGTACGGGCTGAAGGCGAGCATGTTGTACGGGCTGAACTGCGTGTACGGTGAGCCTGCAACGGGGCTCTGCTGCTGTTGCTGTTGCTGCTGCTGCTGCTGTTGTTGTTGCTGCTGCTGCTGCTGGACCTGCTGCACCGTCTGGGTGTTGATGCTGAGCTGCGGCGTGGAATACAGCGGGCTATTCGCTGCAGACCCAGGTGACTGGCCATAGCCATAGTTGGCGTACACGTCGCGCTGGGGCGTGCTGACTGTGGGTCCAGCAGAGGTGGTAGGAGACCAGCGCGCCTTCTTGGCCGAGTCGGGGCCAGAGGTGTCCATAGAGCGCTGTGTAAAAGATAAGTAAAAAAAAAAAGGGCCAATAACCAAAAAAAAAACACCCACCTTCATCATGTCGATGTCGAACGAGTACGGCGGGTACGGCTGCTGCGACTGCTCGTCCATGATAGTAGGTAAAAGGGGGAAAGCGAATGTCAACGTCAGAACAACGTTAAATGGTTGTCGCTGGCAACGGCAACGGGTGTATTGTGCAGGCGCAACGAGTGTGGGTGGGTGGGTGCAAATAAAAGACACGCACAAAGGAACGCGGAGGAAGAAACGGGTACAACGAACGGAAACTACAGTGCGAAAAGTGGGCACGAGTACACAAAAGACGTGTGACCGCCCTTTTTGATGATGCGCACGGACCACGGAGATAAGCGATAGCAAATTCTAGGAGTAGCAGATTCCAAGGGGGACTTTGTCTTTTAAGCAGATTCTGTATACAAAAGAGCATTGACGTCCTCAATTGAAGTTGAAGCAGTTTCAGACTTCCATTCTGCCACATCATGGGATTTCGAAACTTCATATCCAGCCTATCTGACCCGTCGTCAAGATTGACATCTTTCTTTTAAAAGTCGTCCCCACTTACGTTGCCACCCAAGGTATGAGAGCTTCTAGACCTGTAGAACATCAAGATCCTCGACCTCCTTCTCTTCTCCGCACGCGAGCTCGAACTTCTCCAATATTCAATGACGTGGATCCCTCGAGTATTTTTACAACTATTAAATCTTCCCTGTCTGATCTCAGCCCTCATAATATTTTTATCCGCAGATCGTCGTTGCGCCGCGCGATATTTCAACTCAATATCGTGCCATATGACGCCACCGCTGTGAAAAGTAAAGCACACTGGAAATTTGATGGAATCATTTGAGTGCTAGTTTTGGTGCTCTGATTTGAGAAGCAGTTTAGACAGCGCCGAAAACAAATTGGCTACCATTTCAGGTAAGCTCAATCCTATTGTTTCGGGGACATCCGGGGCCGAAATGTATGCTTTCGGCCCGAATATTTAATTTCAGAGCTCTGGATTCACCCTCGCCGATACCTGGGTCTAAACTTACCTTTTCGCACTCCTTTTCCTCTCAGTGGAGTCCACTTGATTTCCAGTGTGAAAGGAGCCCAGGCACTAATTACTAAAAATAGGCGCTTTACAATTCGGTGCTTGAGGCGCTGAGACCGTCCAAAAACCTCCCGGCGCCGTATCCGATATGCGGTGGTCTCAGAGCTGGTACGCTGGTCGGTATATACATTATTTTTCTCTACTCCTTTTCAAAGACTAGGTCGCCATTATGTCCTGCACGCATGACACATTGGTGTTTATCGATTCCTCAGAATTTTTCTCCTAGGAAATAACCAAATATCTGTTGCTGGAATAATAATAATGTTTTTTATTTATTTAAACGGATAGACAGGAGCCACTCCATCATTTATTTAAATAGGATTCGCTGGTTTTCCTTGCATCCTCGCTGGATATTCGAACCGTCAGCCGCGGCGCGGCGTCTTGTTGATATGTAATATTCCCAAATGTCTCGCTGCTATTTCATCATAATATTGACGCTCCGTCTTAGGTTGTACAAAGAGCGCGAGAACGGAGTACTAGTAGGACAGTAACTTGATGGCCTCGACTCAGCGTTGTCCAGGATGATTATTTTTCCATTGCCACCGCACGATGAGGACGTATGTATTCATTTCATGCGGACCCGCTCCCGTATTTCCCAGTGGAGCGGACGGGCTGTGTCGGGTTTCGTCGAAAGTTTTTTCAATGATGCGTGGCAGAAATAGGGGTCCGATTTACGAGACCTTATTTCGACATCATGCTCAGCCGGTTTCAATGCCGAAGCATTTTGGCGGGGAGAAGAGCTGCTAACATGACCAAAATGTGATTTACAGTCAAAACCTGGTGTCCTAGAAGAAAACCCTTACCTAAAGGTAGCGAGAATACAGAAAAAACTCATGTCAAGCCTGAGGAGTTAGCAATTGAGATGGGTGGGGAAGAAAATTGATCAGCAGTTGAGTTATAACCTAGGAGCCGAGGGCCCGGGCCCTAAGCTAGGTCCTCAAGTTTTTTGCCAGAACCCGGAGGCCCTAAATTCCACGTGCCCCAGCCTTGTTTTTTCACTTGTTGAGTTCCGAGTCTACCATGCCCATTGACAGTTTCTGGGACCGGAAGAGCAGGACAAGACCGCGAATGACACACCAACCTTGATCCAACCACCGCTTTCTACTGGCCTATAAGGCTTGATTAAGTATTGGTGCAGCACTGAGCATTGCGGAGCCTCGGCAATAATTTGGACGATGGGGTGCAACAAATGGAGACCAACAAAAAGTACGTACCATGGTTTTTGTATTTTTTCTCCCGCGCTCAGGACGGCCCTGTAAGGGCGTGATTTTTTTCCCCCCAAGACACCAAAGTGACCCTAAATTTTAGGCCCTAAAGCCTCAGAGGCCCTCAGCGTTCCGAAAACCGCTTTTAGGGCCTTGAGTACGAACACTGGTTATAACAGCGGTTTGGCAGTTGACAGAACAAAAACCAGAGCTTACTAGCTGTAACTCGACCGAATCCACAAGACCGAGAGCAACAACGGCACTGAGACTGTTTCGCAATTATCCGGGATGAGCAGTTCACATACAAAAAAGTACATCCAACAGCTAGAGCTGAGGCAAACATGGCAAGTAAATCCCCGTGAATTCATTCACGGCGAACTCCAGTTATTCACAATGATATATCCACGTACTGACGAGGTTTAGCTGAGAAGCTCCATGAAAGCCTCCCGCGCCTTTCTGGACAGCTCCACAACCTCCCTGACCTCCTCGACGCTCTTCAACCCAATGTTCAAAGTACCCGTAGCCAGCAGCGCAGACACCTGCGCGCCAGTCCGCACCTCCGCCTGCCGAACCCCGCGCGTATTTTCTTTGAGAGGAATTTGCATTTGGAGCCACTGTCCCGCGGGACACGGGATCCAGTACCACCACCGCAGCCCGTATCCCGCGTTCGGCGCGCCCTTGGGAGCAAAAACGGGCATGGTTTGCCCAGAATCGAAGTGCGCCCCGGTTAGGGCGCGCGCAGCCGGGACTGCGATGGTGCGCTGTGGGGTTGAAGACGCGCCCGCCGACTCACGCACCACGAATATGACAATGCAGCTGTCGTACAGGTCCATGGGCGATATATGCGAGCCTGTAATCCACATCGCGCTCGAGAGGGACGTGTCGCCAAAGACCGCCTTTATCTCTACCGAGACCAGGGGTAGGTGGATGTCGTGCAAGGGATACAGATTCGGCGGCGCGATTCCGTCCAGCAGGAGCCGCGCATCGCGCGCAGCGAACACGTCCTCGCTGTATTGCGGCTGACCGCGCGGATGTACGAAGCTCTGGCGCTGGGCGAGCGCGAACGTGAGGTCCAGGACACGTTCTTTGAGGTTCTCCGGGACCGTATCCCATGGACGCAACACCAGTAGCCGCTGCGCCATCGGGTTCGCGGGATCCGTGACCTGGTAAACGACGATGCGCACAACCAGCCAAAGGAGCTGAAATCCCACCCAGAGGAACACCGTCGAGTTCGGCAGGCCTCCCATGAGGAAATACGAGAGTACTATGGAGGTGACGGACACCATTGCGCCTGCTGTCCAGAAGAGCCGCCATGGCAGATACCTTCGTAGATTGTCCGCCGCGCCCAATATGATCTTGCGCGGTCCGCCTCGACGGCTCACCATCGGAAGTTGGCCAGCCACAATGTCCACGTTCCCGAGCTCCGATTCCGGCCGTCGCCCCAGAATCATCTCCTTAATCTGAATGAAAAGTGCGCCGAGGAAGAAGAATAACCATGGCGTGGCGGATGCGATGCCCAAAAGAGCTGCGCCGCGAGTCCACAGGACATAAAGCTCCGCCACCTTGGCAAAGGAGAGGAAGACGGCCGGAATCTGTATTCGGGTGTGCCGATTGCGGAGGAAAGTGTACTGCCCGTACGTGTAGATCTTGAGGGAAGTTCCAATATCTGTGTCCGGGATGCCCCGTAAAAGCAATGAGGTGTAATAGTCCAGCGCATAGACGTCGCTCCACGCCACTTGTGCTTTCGCTGGATTGTGCCCCTTCACGTATAAACCATCCTCCTGGAGACGTGTAAACATTATTCGGGTTATAGAAGAAACCTCAAACCTCAGTGACGTGCACGAACATCGCCAATGGCTCCCCCATGTTGCGCCGGAGCTTATCGGCTCGCTTAGAATCATGCGAGAGCTCCAACCCCACCGCCGAATCACACGCCGCCGTGCGAATGCCCAAAGTCTCTCGCACCCATCCGCTGGTCGCACCAGATACGCAGGCCTTTACAACTGAAATAGTGCCGAAAGAGCTCGTCGCGGCCCATGCGACCCCGGCTGCGCCTCGGTTGCCCAAGACAAGCGCCTCAGTCACACCTGAACCAATCAATGCGGTCAAGGCACCAATTTCCACCAGGCTGTTACTGAGCAAAAAGGAAGAGGATGGGGAGGGCTCTACAGAGGTTCCGTTGTTGTTATCGGCCATATGTACATAGAGTTTCTAGCAGCCGGTGGAGGTTGGGCGGAAGTAGGTTGGAGATGACGGGAGACTCGGATGGGTTGCCGTCTGTTCGACAGCTTCGTCAGCCGATGCATCACAGCTGTGAAGTGCGGCAGAATTAATTAATAGGCACGGTGCGCACATCAATTTCGAAAAGAAAAACTGTACACCTGGCAAGTTTAGATCCAATTCGACGAAAAATCGATCCGAGTTTCTATAATTGTTAAAGGACCGCAAGTGTCGACAGAGTTGAGCCTTCAATCTCGGAGGGCGGCAGAGAGTTGCACGCCTTGAAATGTGCCAGATTTTGACGGAGCGAAGAGTGGTGGGAGGGCATGGAGGTGCGAGGGTCTGTGTTGGGTGTTTTGATCTCCCATCAGTGTCGTAACTGAAACCGACACGGCTCACAAGTCTGAGAGTGAGGGTGTCGCATTTGGGTGAGCCCCCTCGTACTAGACAGACACTTTAACAAATGAAGCTCGTACCTGTTAGCGATCGTGGGGGTCCGATTGGGGGAAGATTACACAACATTCTGACTTGACACAAGGCGCCGAGGAACGGCCCGCCTCACGCTCTCCGAGTCATCTCGCACATCCATATGGCTTCCAAGATATCCGAACGATGTATGTTTATATTCTCAATTGAAGCGCACGATTAGCAGAAATTCATTTGCAGTTTGCGCCGCTGATGCTGATATCACGATATCGTCGTCCGATGGTGTCCTTTTCAAGCTCCATCGCAAGCACCTGGAGGTGCATTCGGATATCTTCGCGGACGCAGAGAATGCGACTTTACCGGTCAAGGACGACATCTTGAACCTCCTTTTTCAGTACATGTATCGTCAGCCGCAGCCTGATCTTCGAGCTCTTGACTTCCGTCTCGTTTCCGGACTCGCTGAGGCAGTTGATAAATACATCGTGTATTCTGCCTTGCCCTCGTTATTCCACAAGATGAAGTGAGCAACATTAATCTTGCATTACGCTTGCAAATCCACGCAAGTGATTGAGTCTGAATAATAGGGAATCCATCGACGACCATCCACTGGAAGTGCTCGCTTATTCCTGGAAGCACAAATACGACGAGCTTGCGAATGAGGCAGGCCCAAAGAGCATGTCCAAATCGATAGCCGAAGCGGTAGACGCCCTCGGCTACGACGATCTCAGAAAATGGGCAAGCCTTTTCATTCAGTTCAGTGATAGTCTGGACAAATAAAATTTTAGGCTATCATCTACGAGACGTGGCACTCGAATGTCAAGGCCCTCCTAATGTCACGCCTCGACAAACATCACTGCCGCTCCCACTACACCAGTGACGAGGTGCCTCATATCGTGGGCTTGTTCAGGGACTCGAACCCATGGCTAAACAAACGCGAAGGATTTGAAGTCGATATCTCTGACCCAAACGAGCTTGAATTGGCAGGGAAGATAACGGGGCTCAAGTTCACGGGCTAAGTAAGAGGTTAATTAGTTCTTCGCAATTCCATGGAACCGCACTGTTGTCACTCGGATTCAACCTCCATCACGAGTAATGAAAAGTGCAATTGAATGAACAAGCACGGATTTTTCGTCCTTCAACATGAACTCGTCCAATTGAGTGTGGAAGCATTGATTCTATTCAACTACCAGTTCCTAATTCGTTGGGTCGAAGGCCATTCCCAAATATCCATCATACGAATTCGAACCCATATGGCGTGGATCCCTCCAAGTATTTTTAAAATTATTAAATCATGCACTATCTGATGTTCGCATCAAGAGTAACACGGAGTACGCGATATTTGAGTGTGATATGACGCCACCGGCAGGTAGCTGTGAAACGTGAAGGCACGATATACTCTGAAGGCCCAGGCACTAATTGCTCAAAATAGGCACTCACCCCCTGAATGGATAGCCAACCCCCAAGTTGAGGGAAACCAGCATCTGTGCCGGTGACCTAAAAACTTAACCCAGTTTTTTATTATTCTCAAGCCGGTTGAAGAAGCCAGCGCGCCCGCCTGCGAGTTTGGGATCGAATATTCCACGAGCTCCAATAGTCGGAAGAAATATCAACTCATCGTCACCAGCTCCGAATAAAACTTGGCAACCGAGTTCAACGTAGATCCGCCTTCGAAAAAACCTCTCGGAGACGTATCCGATATGTAGTGATATCCGAGACCGTCTAGTGACCTCAGAGCTGGCCCCATCCCCTCACGCTGATCTGTCTGTAGATTGTAAATATTTTTTTGCGCACACTTTAGCTGACCACATTAGCCTGTTTGCGATGCAGCCATTCAAGCCATCTGATGGCTGTTTGGCGTTGCGCAAACTGATGGCTCGAATGGCTCGAATGGCTAATAAAATAAAGTCAGTGTATGCTCTTTTCTGCTAGAACGAGTGTCAGTGAGTGTGTTATCACACATGGAGCTTAAGGAATGCCCCTAGACTGCATGAGACCTCCAAATTCAACAAGATTAACTATTTGAGGCCCACAATCTGGCTGTTATATATGTGAGTGGGACTGGTCACCCATACATGAGCTGGACGACTCAGAGGCAACTCAATGATTCCAAAAATATGGGCAAGTATTGAAGCCATTCGAGCCATTAGCCATCAATTTGCGCAACGCCAAACAGCCATCCGAAGATGGCTCGAATGGCTGCATCGCAAACTCTCTATTATTTTTCTCTACTCCTTTTCACAGATGTCTGCGTTGCCGTTATATTTTTATTCCTTCTTTCGGTGACGTGTGGGGGAGTTCCTCGTACCAGGCTGTCATTTTTCTGTCGTTAATGTAGCCCTTTCGGTGAACGAACTACCAGTGAACCTGGACCGTGGCAACCCATCCCATTTCGGAAGCCCTCACCATGCTTATCTTCGACATCCGTCCTAAAATATTTCACAAGTCGTTTTTGTTGAATGGTCTTACTATATATTGACTATATATATTCCCTTCCAACAGGTTTGGCAGCATTCCCTCGATCTGCTTTTAACTGTTGGCTTCAACATTCACGTTTCAGAGCTGGGAAATAGGGGGTTGAGGCTCCAGAGAGACAATTGTCTGCCTGTGATGGTTCAGCTCACTACTCTCCACGCAGAAGCACTCTACCCCGCAGAATGCACCCAAATCCTCAACAACACTCACGCCCTCGCGGACTTCACCGGTCTCCTTTGCTATGTCGACACCGACGGCGGAACAGTCGTGGAGAGTGTTTCGCACCTCAAATCCCTGATATTGGGACTCGACGGGCATCACGGCCACTCCAAGGTCCCCTGGCTCGCCCAACAGCGTGTGCTCGACACCCTAACAGCGCCTGCGCCCACCCATCTCACGATCTCGGAGCGCTTCTTCGGCTACGATGCCCTGCCCAGCGTCACCGCGTTTCTCGCTCGATCGCAGTGTCCCCTTACGTCGTTTCATGTGGCAGAGGCCTGCACGTCCGCGGACGGATATCGCGCGATATTCCCCTCAGTCGCAATCACGGTAGGCTCTGATGATTAGTTGGGCCGTTATCGTCGCCCAGTACATGCGTCACTGGGATCCTCTGAAGCGAGTGTATTACATTCAGTCTTCGTGTGCCGCCATCCACTGATGATCCCATTATTTCAGCAGTGGTTTTCCTGTTCCTCAATACTATGCGCCTCGTTCACTGTGAGGAACGGAACAGCTCGAAGTGAGTCACTGCGTTCAGGCTCCAGGTAGCCGAAGCCATTTTTAGGCGCTGCTAGGCGAGGCGAGGCGCCAAAATTCGTCGTCTAGCTTCGGCTAGGCTCGGCTAGTTGCCGGTCACGGTCACCTCGCCACGCCTAGCAGCGGCTAGAAATAGCTCGGCTAGGCTCGGCTACCCTTGTGGCTAGCTGGACTCTGAACGCAGTGAGTGTCTCAAAACAGGAGACGAAACCACGCCGAGCGGGTACAATTAGTATCGCACATGAATATCCGCTTGCACTGAAAATCGAACTTCAACGTGGTTTTTTCCCCCCCTCATGTCTGAGCCTGCGAAAATAGCTCGGCTGATTGAGCCTGGGTCTGCGCGGCGCAGATAAATATCTGGCACAGCGAAAAAAAAATCTGGTCAGTACTCCAACCTCAGTCCGTTTTCATACTAGAAGCCATATGCGAAACGGTCAAACCAAAAATTAAGTACATGATGCCGGACTACTCTAAATCTGTATGTACCTGATTAGTTGACTGTTATAAGTATGAATTTATGAACCAGAAAAGATGGAAGTTGTTCTCCTATTCCGTACCGTGCTACGTGTTCGTTAGATACGTGATAAATTTAATAACACCCGTTTATGATGTAGTCTTTGTTTTTTAACTGAGCAGTTCAAGGAAGGAATCGCGTGCCTTCCTCGATAATTCCACAACAGGCCTGATCTCCTCCACATTCTTCAACCCAATACGCAGTTTCCCGGCAGCCAGCAATGCAGATACTTGAGCATCCGTCCGGACCTCTGCTTGCCGTATCCCAATAGTATTCCCATCCAGAGGAACCTGGACTTGCAACCATAGACCGGCGCGGCATGGGATCCAATACCACCACGTCGCCCCGTCGCCCTCATGCGCCACTCCTTTGGGCACGAAAGTGGCCAGGTAGTTCTCTGGGTCCATTATCGGGGTTGTGACTCCGCTGAGAACGCGCGAGGCGGGGACGGCAACTGTGCGGGCAGGAGAAAAAACGCTCGTGGTCTCGCGGACCGTGAATACGACGATGCAGCTGTCGTAGAGGTCCATGGGCGTTGTGCGAGAGCCGGTGATCCACATGGCGCTGGATAGAGATGTATCGCCGAAGACGGCCCGAATCTCTACTTTGAAAGAGGGCGGATAAGTGTCGGGGAGGGGATATATGTCGTGGGGCTTATTTTCGTCCAGTAGTAACTCCAAGTCGCTAGTCGTAAACGAATCTTGGATGTACTGTGGGAGGCCTCTTGGGTGGATCAAGGTCTGAGACTTTGCCAACGAGAAAGTCAGGTCGATTACTCGCTGTTTCAGAGCTACGGGGAGAGTCGGCCATGGGCGTATGATCAGCAAGCGCCTGGCCATGGGATTGACTGGCTCTCCGAGATGATAGACCAAGATACGTATGCCCAGCCAAAGGAGCTGGAAGCCCGCCCAGAATAATACTGCCGACGGCGTTAGTTGACTCATTAGAGCGTACATTAGGGCTATCGAGGCGGTCGAAACGATAGCGCCGCCCGCCCAAAAGAGTCGCCATACGAGAAGCCTTCTTGGGTTGTCGGCGACTCCTAAAATCACTTTTCGATAGCCGCCGCTACGGCTTACCATCGGAAGTTCACCAGCAACGATATCCACAGGACCATGCTCTGGCTCTGGGGTTCTGAGCAGGTGAAGCTCGTACAGTTCCATGATGATCGCGCCGCTGAAGCAAAATAGCCAAGGGGTCGCTGACATCAGACCTAACAAGGCCGCTCCCTTTCTCCACAGAACATATGTCTCTAATATCTTTGCCGTGGACAAGAGCATTACTGGGACTTGAAATCGCGTATCACGATGGCGAAAGAAAGTGTAGTTTCCGTATGTGAACACCTGGAGAGGGCTTCCCAACGCCGTTTCGGGGATACCTCTCAGCATCAGCGAAGTGGAATGGTCGAAGGAATATACATCGCTCCATTCCAATTTTGTCGTTCTTGGGGTTTTTTTGTCGATATCCGAGATGTCGTCCTGAAAATCCGTAAATTGAAAGTTTCACTCGCATAGCAAGCGAGCTCTACCTCAGGCTGTTGCACACGGCAGAAGATAGCTAGAGGCTCCCCAGTATTTCGGCGAACCTGTACAGCTCGCACTGATTCGTGCTGCAGCTCCAATCCCACCGCTGAGTCTGAGATCTTGGTACGAATTCCTAGGGTTTCTCGCACCCATCCACTGGCCGCACCAGATAGGCAGGCTTTGACCACTGAAATAGTGCCAAAAGAGCTCGTGGCGGCCCATGCGACCCCAGCTGCTCCTCGATTGCCCAAGACAAGCGCCTCCGCTACACCTGAGCCAATCACCGCGGTCAAGGCACCAATCTCCACCAGGTTGTTACTGAGCGAAAAGGACAAGAATAAAGAGGGTTCTGCAGAGGTTCGGTTGTTTGTATAGGCCATATATGCATAAAGATTCCAGCAGCCGGTAGAGGTCGGGGGCCTTGGGGCGGAAGTAAGATGGAGATGGCGGGAGATGCACTGATGCTGGTCGCATGATTTCCGAGTCTGTCGGGTCTTTCGACAAATTCATCATGGTCATCACAGCTGAGAGGAGCGGCAGCAATGATAGGCATAGCGCGTGCTTCAGTTTCAAAAAAAGAAACTGCATAGCTGGCAAGTTTAGATCAGGCCCCGGGAAGCTCCCGCCAAGGGTTGTCCGGAGAATAAGCTTTTAGAGGCCGAAATTTTGCGATTTCCTTGTCCGCAGATAAGCTTTTTTAGGGCCAAAAGTCGCCAAACCTTGTCCGGTCATAAGCTTATTCAGGCCAAATTTTGCACCCCACAGGGCGAGAAAATTTTGATTGATACCGGGAAGATCCGTCGCTTAAATCGGCATCTCGGCACCCCCAAATCCTTGTCCAATATAAGCTTTTTCAGGCCGAAAATCTGCCAAAAGATAAGCTTTTTGAGACCAAAATTGGGTGATTTTACCGGACAACCCTTGGCGGGAGCTTCCCGGGGCCTTTTAGATCGAATTCGACGAAGAATTGATCCGAGTTTTTACAACTGTTAGAGGACCGCAAGTGTCGACAGAATTGAGCCTTCAATCTCGGAGGTGCCAGGAGAGTTGTACGCCGTGCAGTGTGTCAGAGTTTGATAGAACGAGGAGTGGTGGGAGGGCATGGAGGTGCGAGGATCCAACGAGGATGGTTGGGTGTTTATGCCAAGAGCTCCAAGTCGTTCGGCACGGCGGCAGATATATACCTGCAACAGCCGGACGCTTGATCCCCGGCGGCCCGCTGTCAAGTTCTTCGATTTGAACTTGCACCAAGAGGGAAACCATGTTCGCAATGATCTTCAAGTTGGGTGGCCTTTACGACGGACTTTCTTCATCGATAAGTGCCCATCAAAGCCTGGTCTGTGGCTACGCGGACTTACGCAGCCGGAGTGCCATGGGTCCGAGAATCGGCGAAAATGAAGCTATTTGTGGTGCTCCGAGCCCACGTTGAGGAGGCTCGCAATGAGGCGCTGAGCATCGCCGGTCTGCCTCACACTCTCATCTCGCACATCCATATGGCTTCCAAGCCTCAGATATCCGAACGATGTATGTCTGGCATATCCTCAGCTGAAGAACACGATCAACATAAATTCCTTGCAGTTTGCGCCGCTGATGCTGATATCATGATATTATCGTCCGACGGCGTCCTTTTCAAGCTCCATCGCAAGCACCTGGAGGTGCATTCGGAAGTCTTCGCAGATGCAGAGAAGGCGACTCTGCCAGTCAAGGACGACATCGTTCAGCTATCTGAGAGCTCCGATGTCTTGGACCTCCTCTTTCAATACATGTATCGTCAGCCGCAGCCCGATCTTCGAGCTCTTGACTTCCGTCTCGTTTCCGGACTCGCTGAAGCAGTGGAGAAATACATCGTGTATTCTGCCTTGCCATCGTTAGTGCAAAAGATGAAGTCAGTGCCATTCCTTTCCGTTTTCATTTCACTCAATTCTGGGCTGCACAATAGGGGATCAATCGACGATCATCCATTGGAAGTGCTCGCTTATTCCTGGAAGCACGGCTACGACGAGCTTGCGAAAGATGCAGGCCCAAAGAGCATGTCCAAATCGATGGCCGAAGCGATAGATGTCCTCGGCTACGACGATCTCAAAAAATGGGCAAGCCTTTTATTTATTTCATGATAGTCTGGACAAATAAACAAATTCTTCAGCTTCTCTTCCACGAGACGTGGCACTCGAATGCGAAGGCCCTCCTAGCTTCACGCCTTGCACGACATAACTGCCACTACGGCCAGCTTGCCAACGATGTGTGCCTCCTTGTGGGCTTGCTGAGGGACGCGAACCCATGGCTAAACCAACGCGAAGGATTTCGAGTAGATGGCGGCGATCTGAACGAGCTCGAAATGGTAGGGAAGATAACGGCGCTTAATTTCACGGGCTAGCCAAGGGGGGTTATGCAAGGCGGTTAGTTGGACCGCACTCAGGTTGTTATTCGGATTCAAATTTCATCACGAATAATGAAAGGTGCAAATTGAATGAACAAGTACGAGTACGGATCATTTGTCCTTCAACATGAACGCGTCCAATTGTTGATTTCAACTGCCTGTTCCTACTTTTTTGGGCGGGATATAATATCCAGAAAGAAATTACTCTAAGGAGAGGATCAACAGGAGAAGCTCAAGAAACAGTGTCCTTTCCTAATGTCGTCCGTGTCGCTCAAATTTCCGAGGGCGAAACTAGGGATCGGTCATTTTGCTTCTTGCTTCGGCCTGCTGGATTGCGAAGGTTCCTATTTCAAAAAAAGAAATTGGAGCAAACAATACGGCAGAGAATCTAAGAATAGTATGCGCCCAGGGTTAACATCCATGAGCGCCACTGGCAGCGTGGCCAGTAGTACTACGGGCCTTATCTGTAGATCGCCGAGATGGTGGTTTAAATTTTCCATAATGAGCTTCAAAAATAATTGCTACAGTTCGTTCAACTTCTTCGTTGTTCAAATGTAAAATTCCTCGGTACAAATAACTAATAAGCTACCAAAAAAAATGTGGCAAGTGAACTTACGACGACCGTGGGAAACCGATCCGGCACACTGAAGCAGCGATCAACCAAAGGCTTTGATCAATAAAGACAAACAGATCCCTTTCTCTCGGCCATGTCGTCCACGCCCAATATCGGCCACAATCCGCCCAAATTCTTCCCAGACTCAACACAGATTTCTAACCTCCGCGAAATTCTGCGGTCCAACCGCGTGCCACCGGAGACATCCCATTTTCAATCCGTCCTCGCCTCTTCACCGGCCACGCTTGCGGAATACGACGCCGAAATAGAACGGCTCCGGTCGCTGCTACAAAAGATGGTCTCCGACCGTGCCACTTTCTACGCATATACTGAGGGATGCCGGAGTGTTCTGTCTCCCATTCGGCGACTGCCAGCGGAATTGCTTGTCGAAATCTTCGCGACAGCCTTGGTCACGCCGGATGATTTAGCGGCTTTGGCCACCGCTACACCTCAACAGGAGATGCGCCGTCTTTCTAAGCACAATCTCCTGCGCCTGTCGCAAGTCAGCTTCTGGTGGCGCGGTATTGCCGCCGGCACCCCCATGTTGTGGTCCACAATCACGATAAATATGTGCCAGTGGCAGAGTCTTCGGTCCAACCTAGACGCCGCCTTGGAACTGATTTCACTTTCCCTCGAACGAGGTGGGAATTTCCCACTCACTATCGTGTTGATAGCAACCACCTCTCGCGAGGGTCGCTTGTTGCTGGAGAAGTTGATACAGCATTCTTCCCGTTGGCGAAGGGTAGTCTTCTCCATGACTGCCTCCTTGTTTACGCTCCTTTCTGCTGCCAAAGGAAAGCTTCCACGTTTAGAATCTCTTCGCATCTGTGTACTCGATGGGGGCTCTTTGCCCACCAAGGTTGATGTTTTCGAGACCGCGCCGCGACTATCCAATCTGACCATCGAGAAACCTGCCAACAAGATACCCGTGACTCTCCCATGGCTCCAATTGCGTACTTTTAAGTATGTCGGAGAGTCACTCAGGGATCTTCGCGATGCACTAGGTCTTTTGTCTCACTTACCACCGGAGGCCGATGTTAATTTTCGGGCTGACGTCTCCAGTGCTCATCTCCCACTTGATTTGCACTCCGTCGTCAGCGAGGCGTCATCTATCATGATGACATTGAAGCTCGAGACCGATATGAACCATGCGGGACTCGTTTGCGCGGGCATTCTGGCCCATCTCACATTGCCAAATATGGCCGCATTCTATCTGAACACTCGATCACCATGTCTACTCGGTCACGATGCCCTTCACGATCTCGCCGAGCGCTCCTCCTTCAACAGCAGTCTCACTGTACTTCAGTTGTCTCAAGTAGGCATACTGGATGAGGCACTCCTTCAGTTGCTCTCCCGTTTGCCTCGTCTGCGCGAGTTATACATTTGCGATCTCCCAGCCTCCGGTCCTGATTGCCCGGAGCGTGTTATAATAACGGACCTCCTCCTCCTTTCCCTCACTTCAGTCCCCGACACTCACCTCCTCGTTCCGGACCTCAGAGTTTTGAGCCTGACTTCGCTGCTCCGATTCCGCGACAACATATTTTTGGATCTCGTAACGTCCCGCGTCTTCCCATGTCGGAGAGACGAGAAGCCGTTCTACGCCGATCTTCTATGGCTGCCGGGCCACGAACGCGAACTCGATCACAGTCGTCGCAAGCAGCTGTCAGAACTCGCGTCAGGGCAAGTTGGATTTTGTTTTTAGGATGGACGACGATTGAATTTTTTGTGGTATGACCTATTATTTCACGACAATCTTTACTAACAGAGATGATCAGGTGTCATTTGGGCGGGCGATGGGCATTTTACTTCTCTGCACAAGCGGGTCACATGTTTATGCAGAGAAATTGGTGTAGGCGAGCAGCTGAAGGAATTTGCTAGGAATATTTCCATTGACATTCTGCAGTAGTCGATTGAGCAATTCGTCAGTGGTCTCGATTTCTTGTTAATTTGTTTTGGAGGCTGTTAATTTCTGTCCTGCAGCAAGAACTCAAGTTCAATCAGCGCTGATTCTGTTCAATTCTGTTAGACCCTCTTTACGAGTTTCTGGGATAAGTCTCGCACTTGAGTGTATAGGCACGCTTGTGAGGTTCCCTTCGACTTACTGAGTTGAATTGTGATTCGGTCGGCAGATGCCGACTCTGACAGCGTATGCTGGCCCTACCCAGCTACATATTGGGAAGCTCGAGTTGAAGTTCAAGTATAGTTAGGATACAGTACAGTATTTTACTCCTTCAAATGACGCCGAGCAGGGGTGTCTTCTCGGACGCGGTTCCTGGACCCCTCGTTACTTCCGTCGTCTGGGCATCATTATAGGCACCTCGTTCTACAGCATCACATGTTGGGCTTGTAATCTGTGTCTCGACATGGCCAGGCTCGCCTTTTTCAGTGGATGCCTGCGGATCCTCGCCCAGACGCCCCCGGATGAAAGCGACAATAACAGGGGACCGATGGTGAAGAATGGTCCACGGCGTGTATGCTGGCTTCACAAGCGCGCACCCTCCGAGGAAATCAAACTGCTGGTTGCAAATTCTGTCCTCTGAAGTGTGAATGGTTGCAGCACGGAAGGCGGCGGCGACCAGAAGCGCAATGAATAAGCAGATGACGGGGACGGGGGTGTCGAGCTTCATCTCCTTATTGTCGTAGATGTAATAGACAATGTTGCCCGTAACTGCCGGTGTCAGTAAGTAAGATCTCCCCGACTTTTCACTGCTGTTGGAGTTGCTCACCGCCGATCTCGATTGTGCTTATCGCCAAATCAATTATAGCGAGCCAGTTGCCCGGCCATCTGAACAGACTGTAACCCATGAAGCCAACGTAAATAATATATATGGTTGCACACCATTACTTACACGGCAAGGTGGTGTACGGGTACGAAGAGGGAAAAAAACATCGAGAGCCACAGTGGGATCGAGTTTTTATTATGGCGCCAGTGTACACGGTTGTATGCATGGAGTGCGGTGCACGCGATAGCTGCGAGCAGGAGGAAGCGCAGATTGTAAACTCTTGCACGAGGATTGGAAAGGATGGTTGATAGGATCATGTCTGAAGCAGCGATATCATACAGCCCCCAGCCGTTCTTTAATACGTTTCGAATCCGTCTTCCCACAGAACGTCGGACGTGGATCAGATCTTGACGGCAGTCACCTTCGTGGTTTCCGATCATTCCAGTGAAAAGCGGAAAAAAGAATTCAAAAGGAGAAAACTTTCCCACACTTTCCCACACTTTCCAAGAGCTTCAGAGGCCATCTGGAGCGGCAAAAATTGGAGCAGGTTAGATCATATTCATATCATATATGGCTTGTGCGCAATATAAATTTTAAAATGGGCTAAAATAAGAGATTTGGGTGGTTTTGGCTAGTCTCTCCTAGCCAGACGCTTTAACAGTATGAAGCTCGTACCTCGCTTGTTAGGTTTTGGCAGTGTTGGCGGAATAAGTGATGACACCCGTGCAGTTTTCTGCCCATTCACATATTGGAAGCGGCCGGAATATCGGCATTATTAGTCAAATCGGTAAGGTATGTATTTCAGACTCATTCTTACTTGCATTTAGAGCCACTGAACACGCAATTTTGAGTGTTGACGTGCAAAAAAATGCTGCCTGTGTGTATTGGCTGTTGAAAAGATACTCGAACAACAACTGTAAGCATCGTCAATAAGTATTTGGGAAGAAATTCCCTGGGCACCATCGAGGCAGACTTCTACAGTGAAATACTGGGAATAAATTTGAAGGGGCCACCGGTTCGAGATTGAGCTCGTCTAAACCTTAACTATCTGGGCAACTCTTGGTTGTCTCCTTTTCAGCAATCTGTGGTATTCTTCTTGAGATTGATCTGTATGTTTTTCTTGCCAACCACCAGGAAGATTCTTTTTAAAAAAAAAAACACGGATGCAGAATACCATGAACGGCGAGCTCAGCTGGGATTCACCTTGGATACTTATGGAATGGAGTATGTATTGAAGATTAATTAATTAATTCGTGCCATCAACTGGGAATAAGCAAGCCCCCTTTTCGTAGGCCGGGCACCGGCGTACAAGACATATTGTTCATGTCAAACTGTAGACCTAAATATATATTTCGCTGCGCTGAGCCTTGTTCCAGAGGAGTGACAGAGGTTTGGGTGAGGTTTAGTGACCGTATGGGTCACTATGCCTGGCTCGGAAGATATCCAAACCGCTCCCATGGGTAGGTATTTGGTCTCTATGCGAGCAGGATTTAGTATCAAAGAGAGTGCTGTGTGGCACTGCGTCTTGACAACAATTATATTATCGGATAATTCTATTTGGAAACCCCCGCACTGGTGGCGGTATTAACAAAACTCGTAATGCACGTACACTGCAGGCACGGCGCGGCACAATAATTGAACGGTGAACCTAAAATTCTCCCTGGCAAAAAGAGGACCTCAACGGTGAAATCATATTCAAGTTTACAGTTTTTATTTAACAGCTCCCCCTCCATTCCATATTTAAATCTATCCATGGCAAGGCTTTGGTTCTTCTGCTCCCAAGCGACAAATATTGGCATCAGACAGGTGTCCCACGGCGGAACGATCAAACAAATAAGGCCATCGTCAGTCGCAGTCAGTCACCAATAAGCAACCTGAAACACGCTTTTTGAGCCCGACCACTGCCAAAGTTTTTTCCTGACGCGTCGCTGTGATGGGCAAGCCTTCTGCCGTACCAACGCAAATCCTCCAAGCGTTCACATCGTCCTGTAGCAATTCCAAGGCGCAGTGTTAATTTGTATGCGTTGATGTCAGTTGTGTGCAAGTGGAGCGAGCGCTGGACCCGACCGTCTACATCGGCAACCTGCCGCCCAGCGCGTCCGTCGACGAGCTGCTCAACTAGACTCGTAACCAGTCTGTAAACAATTGCCGAGAAAATGCGGCAAGCGCTTCGGTGTTTACACCAAAAGTGCTTGCCACATTTTTTGGATACTGGTTACAGACTGGTAACGAGTCTACTGCTCAACCTCGTCCACTTTGGCCCGCCCGAGGCCATCCGCGTGCTCCCCGAGAAGAGCTGCGTCTTCCTCAGTCTCCTCGATGCGCCGACTGCCAATGCGTTCTTTGCGGATGCCAGCTTGCGCAGGCTGACGCTGCACAACCAGGAATTGAAAGTGGGCTGGGGCAAGCCGAGCACCGTGCCCGCGCAGGTGCTGCAGGCGATCACACAGAGCGGGGCGAGCCGCAACGTGTACCTCGGCGGGCTCGACGAGGGCATGACGGAGGAGATGCTGTGCGGCGAGCTGGGCCGCTTTGGGCTCATTGACCAGGTCAAGATCGTGCGCGACAAGGGCATCGGCTTCGTCCAGTTGCTGAGCGTGGGCGTGGCGACCAAGGTGAGTGTTTTTCTGTACCCTCTTCCCTTGGCTAACTCTTCTCCCCCAGGTCGTAAGTGCCCTCCCCACGGACCCCGCCTGGGCCGGCAAGCGCGTCAACTACGGCAAGGATCGCTGTGCCTAGGTCCCCAAGGCGCAGCAGGCCGCCGCGCAGAGTCTGATGATGCAGGCAGGCGCGGTGCGTGCTTTCCCTTCATTTCCGTTTTCTTGTTTTACTGGAGCTTTTTTTTGTGTTTTTGTGGGCCTTTGGAGAGGATCGTTTCGTCGATGCGTCGCCGTGTTGCTTTGCTTTTTCTTTTGTTTTTCTTGCTCTTCGTTTCATTTTGTGTCCTCTCTCTGCTTTTCGTTTCGTGTGGGACGAGCGCCCTTGCTGAGCTGTCGGCGCGCGCCATCGTCTGTGTAGGGATGGCGCGCGCGCTTCTCATCCCTGCGTGGGCGCCTTTTGTCACGATGCGCATGTAGACGCACGCGGTTTATGCCGGCGCTTCCCGGCGCTCCAGTGGAGCCGTCAATGCCAATGTCGTCTCGGTGCTCGCCGCTGGGAAAGGGGCGCGCCTCTTCTCGTCGCTGGCGGGCGGGCGCCTACGGGCGTTACGAGTGGAGTGGGCGTGACGCCGATATGTCCTTGGCTCGAGCCCCGCCTTTGCTTCGACGTTCCTTTCCCTTACCTCGCTTTTTTTTATCCTCCGCGGCCGCTTGAGCAGGCGTTTTCCGGCGTTGTAGGTGGGGCGAGCGCTTGTCAGGGTTGTGGGGGGTTGTCGTCAATGTCGTCTCGCCGTTGGCTGCGTTCTCTCGCGTCCGCCTACGTTTTTTTCCCTCCGTGGCCGCTTGGGTGGGCGTGTGCCGGCGCTGTGGGTGTGCCGGCGCTCTAGCAAACGCAGCGCGCTGCGCTCCTCGCAGACGTCCTCTCATTTCTTGTTCTTCTTCCTCCCAAGTCTGTGTGGTTACGAGTGGGGCTCACAGCTCGAGTGGGAGCGGGTGGATGGCGGGGACGTTACTCTTGACGCGTCGTCGTCATTGTCGCCTCGTGACTGCGCAGCGGCGGCCCATCGATGCGCTTGGGCGAAAGCTCGCTCTCCTTTTTCTTTTCTTTTTCGTTTGGCTTATGCCACCTTTTTTTCGCTCCCCCCCCCCTCCCCCATCCCTTCTCCTGCTCCTACACCTACTCATCCTTATCACCACAGGTCCAAAACCAATACAACTCGCCCATCTTCGCGCACCCGGGCTACGCCCCCAGCCCCGCGAGCGCGCACACGCCCGGGCCAGCAGCAGCAACAGAACAGCGAGCCCGCGAGCCCGTACACGCCCAGCGCGAGCTACAACCTGCTTAATGGCGGGAATGGCGGGTGCGTCTGCTCTTCCTCTCACTCACCTTCCCTTCTTTTGTTACTACGGCTATACTACCTATACTTATGCTAACGCCCCCACCAGGTACGCTAACGCCAACACCGCCAACGGGCAAGGCAATGACAACAACAACGGGCAAGGCAACAACGCCAACGGTAATGCGGGCGGGCAAAGCCCGTACGCGCCGTACACTCCCGCGCCGTTCTCGCCGGACGCGCTGAGTGCGATGATGAATATGAATATGTTTGGGATGGGGATGGCGGGTGGGGGGATGAGCCCCGGGGGGGGGGGGTTGATGAGCCCGATTAGTCCGGGGATGATGATAGGTGCGTTTTTTGGTTTTTTCTTCTCGGTTTTTACTTCTTTCCTTTTTCTTTCACTTCGCCTGCGTCTTGTCCCATCGCTCGTCGTCTCTTCGTATCCCACTCCCAGTCTTTCACGATGCCCCCGTCGCCTTCTTGTAACGCTTTCTCGGCCCCTTCGTCATCTCTCCATCCCCCTTCCGCTCCCTCCTACCACTCCTGCCGCCCTGCCGTTCCTCTCACCGCTCGTACTTTGTCTCATCCCTCCGCTTGCTCCTCCTTCGCTCTTCCCTCGTTGGCATTGACTGCCCTCTTTTCCTTACCCTCGTTTCCCTTTCCCCTTCCTCTTCTACCTATCCCTCCTTCCTCTTCGTCCCCCCTCTCCTTTCTTTGTCGTTTCCTCGTCATCCCTCCTTTGGCTCTCCCCCCCTCCTTGGCGTCGCCCCCCTGTCCCCCCACCTCTTCGCCGCTACTCTTCCACTCCTTCGCCTGCTATTACCTCCCCTCCCTGCCTCCACCCAACTAACCACCCCCCAGGCGCGATGAACACGAACATGGCCTCGCTCGCGAGCGGCGCCGTCGGCAACCGCACCGTGTTCTTCGGCAACATCCACCCCGAGACCAGCACGGAGGACCAGTGCAACTCGATCCGCTGGGGCGTGCTGCAGAGCGCAAGGTATATGGCGGATAAGCATATTGCTGTGAGTTTTTTGTTTGTTTGTTGACTCGTATTGCCGTCGTCTTGTCGTTGTCCTTATCACCGTCCAGCTTCTTTGTCGTTCTTGTCGTGGATGTACAGCTTTCACGTACCATCACCCTCCTCCTTTCCTGTCTGCTACCCCCATCTTTCGTCATCCTCCTTGTACCTCTTGCCCTTGTTGTCGCTCCCCACCTCCTCATTCTCACCTTCCCTCATCCTTCTTACGTCGACCACGTACCATCTTCTACTTTGCCACCCCTGTCTTCCTCCCTCCCGTCCAACACCGTTACTGATCCCTTGCCCTACAGTCCACCACCTTCATCGACCCCGCTGCGGCCTTCACCTTCTTCCAGGTGTCGTCGTACCTGGGCCTCACGCTCAACAACCGCTGCCTCAAGATCGGCTGGGGAAAGAACTCGGGCCCGCTTCCGCCCACCCTCGCGCTCGCCGTGCACGCCGGCGCGACGTGCAACGTCTACATCGGCAACATCGAGGATTTTGAGGTCTTCGGCGAGGAGCGGCTCAAGGCGGACATTGGCGAGTTTGGGGACATCGAGCTCGTCAACTTCCTCAAGGAGAAGTACTGCCCTCCCCCTTCTTGCTTTATACCCAGCCTGACCATGATGTGCACAAGAACTGCGCGTTGGTGAACTTAACGAATATCTCGAACGCGATCAAGGCGATCGACGCGATCAAGAACCGCCCCGAGTACGCGAACCTGCGGATCGCGCACGAAAAGGACCGGTGTGCGAATCCGCCGAGGTCCCACAGGGCGGCTCGGGCGGACGGGGGCGCGGTGCGAGGGGGAACGGGGGCCCGAATTCGGCGGAGCCGCAGAGCGCGATTGAGCGCGGGGACGACATTGACCCGGCGTTGCTGGCGCTGCAGGACGAGGGCGAGGAGGTCGCGGTCAAGGAGGAGGAGAAGGCGGCTGGGGTGCCCCCGGCGGCGGCGGCGCAGGCGTAAATGCGTGCGCTGACGAAGCGGGCGAGGCTATTCGCCCGTCCGCGACATGGCTGCCACTGACCCCAAGTCACTCGCTCACTTTCATGGGATATCCCTCTCCTCTCGCTCTCTCGGAATCGCGGCGCACAAATGGAACACACATATTTCTTTGCATAACCCACCAAACGATACGTACACTACAATCCCCCCAAAATCTGCAGGTGGCCTCAACGACACACGACGCAACACGGACGGACGGATAAATCAAAAACGAATCGGGCCCGCGTGGCTCCTTTTTTATATGCGCCTCGCCCGTACCTCCCCTCGTTTCAGCACTATAAATACATATACTCGTCTATTTCCCCGCCATCCGCTGTCTCCGCGTCATCCCATCCCCGGCCACCCCCCGCTTGCGCAAACGAAATTATCCGTCCACTCCGCTTTTTGGGCCCTTTTTATTCCCTTCCTTTCACCAAATTTTAAAAAACCAAATTCTTGATACGCTTTTCTTTTTCTATTTCTTTTTTTCCTCGTTTACCAAGTGCTGTTATTGGCCGCCGGCGCGCGCGTTGCAATGCGTCGCCTCCATACATACTTATACTTATGTTGTATGCGTGCGATGTATGGCGTTTGCGCTTTTTCGTCGCCGGGTGCCGTCCACTCACTTAATTATGCACTCCGTTTTTTATATCATATCGATTGACCAGTTTTTTTCGGTGCGGCGTTTTGGGGTGTTTCTTTTGTTGGTGAGAAGTGGGAATTGTTTTCTTCCCTTTCTTTGCTTTCGTTCGTTCGTTTGTTGGTGATTTGCTTGGTGTGTTGGTGATTGCTTGACGGAGGTTTTTCGCCGCTCATTCTTATCGTCGTCCGTTCGCATCCGCACCCGCTCGCTCGCTCGCTTTCCTCGCTCAGTGCCTGACAACCGGACACTCTGACTGAAAAACATCTGGCCATCCGGCCATCCACTCACTCTACTCTCTCTCCTCCGGTGATCGATACTGTATTTTGTGCATTATTAGTAAAATGTTAATAAGTAGCAGATATGTAACTTGTGGACTCAGGGCTGGAGGATGGTATGTACGACGGATTCGTTTTTATCGTCCGCATTCGCGATCGCTTGTTCTCAGCGTGTCAGCGCCTGACAAAGAGCGCATATCATCTCCTCTGTTTTCTGTCCTGCTGTATTTTGTAACCAGTAGCATAACGGTTGGCGGTCAAAGCGTGTAATATTGGGTGACGGTCACAAGTGTGACATCTCTTTGTTTTTCTTCCACCCCGCCACTTGAAGTCGAGCGTCGCGCTCGACTTGTCTCCACATGTCTATATTTCAGTTAAGGGATGTCCATCTCTCGATTCCCACGATCAGCGCGCGCGTCGCAGAACTAGACTCGGGAGGACCAGTTTCAAGTTGCTCAATTCCAGCGAACGCCAAGCCGTAGCCATGCAACAAGCCGTCACCTCTCTCAGCTCCCCTTACATTCTCGATTTTCCCGTCGAAATCATCACCCATATATTTTGCGACTGTCTTTCCCACGCCCCCGACTACAACGAGCCATCGGATGCACCGCTTCTGCTGACGAGAATCTGCAAATTTTGGCGGATTATTGCGTTAAATACTCCCAACTTGTGGACCTCTATCATCGTCGACAGCCGCTTTCTACCCGATGCGGGCCTTGTTGAGGCGTGGCTCCGCCGCGTCGGTGTCAGAGGAATCACCCTTGAGCTATCCCGCCCAGAAGAGGAGGTCGGGGATTCGGGCTACGATGAGCGAATGCAAGCTCTCGAAGTCCAGGGTCTATTTACGCCTGTGATGTCCTGGTCCCACCAGTGGATGGATGTCACCATCAACCTTTCGCCCGCAGTCTGTGAAAATTACTTCCTGACACGCCGCACTCTCCCTATGCTCAGGAAACTCAGCATCAACAGCAGCTTTTTCCACTCCGAAATTGACCCTCCGGTCGATGATCTTCGCATGTTCAGCGATGCTCCCGTCCTTACAGAAGTGCACCTGGCCGATGGCATCCCACTTTCTGCCTTTGAGCTCCCTTGGGCACAGTTGACCACGTTTTATAGCAGCAGGCAGTCGGTGGAAGAGTGCGTGAACGTCTTATGCTTAGCCCCGCAACTCGTGACGTGCGAGTTCGATGATGTCCTCGATTACGGGAGCCCCCGCTCCTCTTCTCGTAACCCACTTCTGCAACTCTAAAGCTTCACGGTGGCGACTGCCACCAGTGATTCCATCCCCCTTTCTTTCTTAATCCACTCCACTTCCCAATGCCTGCCCTTCGGCATCTCACCCTCACCCAACCCTCACCACGATCCCAACAACCAGGCCCCGTGAAACTCCCGCCAAGGATTGTCCGGAAAGTGGCTTTTTTAGGCGGAAAATTTCGTGTTTTCCTTGTCCAGGAAGTGGCTTTTTGAGGGCAAAAATCTCGAAGGGCTGTCCGGAAAGTGGCTTTTTGGGGCCGGAGATTTGAAAATTTGGACTAAAAAAACACGCAAGATGTGATTCAAACGACACACCCCAGGCATTACAAGCTTTTGAAACCAGAGAACACTAGCCAATTGGTGATAAGGACATGCAGAGAAACTGAGAAATTTTTTGATATTAGGAGCAGTGAAGTCCACGTGACAAGCCCTGTCCGAGAGTGGCTTTTTGAGGTCCAAAACCTCGCCGACGAGTGGCTTTTTAAGGCCGAAATCTGGGATTTTTCCGGACAATCCTTGGCAGGAGTTTCACGGGGCCTCAACAACCACGGAGGACATGTCTTGGTTCCTTCCCATGCTTTCGAGCGCTTCGCACCTGCGGACCTTCCACCGCATCTGCTACTTTCCATAAATTGGCGACTCCGGTGAGGACTGTATTGCTGCCTGTCTGGCTGCTGCGCCTCAGCTGGAAAACGTCCACGTTGATGCATACCCGTATCAGATAAACGACATGCTGCGCCGATTATCCGACAACTCCACCTCCTTCCTTCCATGCGTTCAGACCATAAACTTTGAATTGTTTTCGTCTTATAGCTTCCAGGGTACCCCACCGTACAACGATGACGACATCGCTGAGATTTATCCGGCTCTTGTTCGAGCGCTGCATGCCCGGCGTGTACCACAGCCCGGAGTGTCGGAGATCAGATCATTCTCTTTTGCCGTTGGGAGCCAGCTACTTCCGAGTCAGCTACCTCCCCCCACACCCGATATCTTGGCGCAGCTGGAGGATCTGCGGAGCGGAGGCATGGATTTGTGCATACCTTTCTTGGAAGCCTTGTGACCTTTTAACATTGTACCCACTCATTCTGCTATAGTGGCGCACCCAAGAATGTATGGGTTATCCACGAAATTCCCCCTTATGCCAACCTTATGCTTTAACCCTTCATTGAACGATGTTTCTTACTCACTCATTGTCCTCTTATCCTGATGTGAATATAATGCTTATCTGCGCATGTGTCCATCGTTGCGACATGTGCGCTAGTACTTTGCAGCCGGCATAAGGCCCCCAAAAAACCAGACCGATCTTTAGGGAGCAATCTGTGTCTCGAATTTTGCACGGTGGTGTCCGTCTTGGCGGTCTTTGAAGACTCTCATCTCCGTGGGACAGTGCCAGATTGTGGCCGGGCCCTTCTTGACGAATTGGTCATTTCTGGCCAACATCGCAGATATGAACCTTGTCTTGCCAGATTAGTCTGTATGGGAGCCTGAGGATGAGGATCAAGAGTCTCTGACAGTCTGAGACCTCTGCTTGGTGTATCAAACTCAAAAAAATCCCCTCAACTACACTTGGGGTTGTGGGCCGTGGCTTCGCCCGGCAAAACTCGTACTTGAGTTAAAATCCTCTAGGCCTATTTTTTTTTGTAGTGAACAACTGTCCTGACCGGCAATGATCAGTGGAAGAGTGGCAGCTTGAATGTTAAGTATGTGTTTTTATTTGGTTGGCATGTTGTCAGTTCCAGTTGTGAAACGACTAAGACTCCTTACAGCCGTTGGCAGTACTGAAGGCGCGACGAAAAAAAAATACATTTTGAGCTGTTTTTGATCGGTTTCAAAGAATCGTGTGCAACTCAACGAGTTCTGATTGTATTAACCTAAAAGTATGCTAGAATTGACGGGCTAATTCATGCACAATTAGTGACAGAAATATATCGGCAAAATATTTTTATTCTCGATGGGCAGGCAATTGTGTCACTCCGGGGCAGAAGTCCTTCTAGCCTATTGAGCTCATGTCCAATCAGGCCGATATTGGATGGGAGGGGACCTGGGAATATTAAAATACATATCATACAGCCACAATTACTGATTTATATATATCTGTCCTTGGTAGCAGACTCCAACACATTTCTGCTTGGAAATAAAGAATCCATCGTATCTGGCTGGGTTTTCATCCAGAAATACGGTGCAAAGCGCTCACACCAACACAATTGGCCGTAAAATAAAACTATCCAGTAATTTGGAAAAAAACACGTCCCTGAACACTAATTAGAGCCTATCGGGTCACCATCACGGTACTGTGATCACATCACTGATGTATACGCTCACACTGCGATGTCGCCTCGCCACGCCCAATAACTGGCTAGCTACTGTACAGTGGTATTTAATGGAAAATTACGTTGGTTTGAGTGCTTCAACCACATTTCTGAATGAAAACCCAGCCAGATACAATGAATTCTTTATTTCCAAGTAGAAATGTGTTGGAGTGTGCTACCAAGGACAGATATATATAAATCAGTAATTGTGGCTATATGACATGTATTCTAATATCCCCAGGTCCCCTCATGTCCAATATCATCCTCATTGAACATGAACTAAATATACTAGAAGGATTTCTGCCCCAGAGTGACCCAATTGCCTGCCCATTGAGAATAAAAATATTTCGCAGATCTATTTCTATTACTAGTTGCAAATGGATCACCCCGTTAATTCTAGCATATTTTTTTAAGTCAATACAATAAGAACTCGTGGAGTTACACACAATTCTTTGAAAACGATAAAAAGCATCCCAAAATAGTTTTTTTTACGGGGACAGTCAGAAATCTGGCCGCAGATGTTTAAACATTTAAGAAGAGCTCCCAATATTCATTTTCTTTCCTTTATGGCCACCAATAGATGTTTACAAGACGTGTATAATACCACAGAACACCGTCAATGTGGTTAAACACGGAGAATGCGATTGGTTGTCAACGATCGATCACGGCATTTTCCGTGATCACATCAGAAGTTATTTCGGCAAACCGGTAACGCTCTAGTTTATTCAATTCTTGCCAGTAGAGCGTGAAACTCAGGTAGAAACTTGGAGAATGCATTCCTGCAACTGACCCTGACGCTCCGGAACAAATATACTCAGCGGACAGCGACTTATTAGGTGACATCAAAGTACAAATAAACAATGCTCAGAGTCTTAAGGGAGTCAGTAAAAAATGTGATGAAACTGTAAAATCGGTTCAACACAGCCACTAGATAGACTAGCATTTTTTCGAGGAGACAAGTAAAAACTTTTCTCAAATTTTTGCCCCTGCGAGATCCTACGAACGAGTATTATGTAAACATAAGTACTCGTAATTCAGTACCGAAGTCTGTCTCTCCAACCGAAACTTGAAACCGGCAGCAAGGTAAAGGGATTGCTGGGTCTAGACAGATTGATGGTGGGAATCTTTTCGGCATATCCCGTCAAATTGAACATCATTTTTCTGGTGTCACTTGGAGTTCCTCGCCTGATATTTGGATATGTAGGGGATTATATCGGACGAGGTATCCTCTTTCCACAACATAGATATATGCTTAAAAACCTATTTAAAAAAATGTAGGGTGTAAATCGTGAGCTTCACTAATCAAATCGACTTGAAAAATGCATTATAAAGGAGGAAAAAAGGCATTCTGTTGAACAGTGTTGAAATGAATGAACAATCAGTGCGGCCCTGAAGAAGATGAGCACCCGAAACAATGAATCCGGGTCACGGATAAATATTTTCAAAAAGGGAAATATGCCACAAAAGGTGGGAGGGATGCAAAGCAGTATCAAGAAAATCTTGACAATTTAACTATTTCATCTCAATACAACCTTCCAGAGGCCGCTGGGGATCTGATTTTGATCCGCAGAGTCTATGTCAATGTCCACAATCTTTGTCTCATCCAGCTCTCCAACTGGAACATTCATCTTTGCAAGTTGTTGAAGCTGTTTCTCGTGCCTCTCCGAAACCGCCAAGGCAACCTCTGAAAGTCTTATATCAATCCATGTGACACTGTTGGCTTGGGAAGACCTTTGGAACAGAGGCCGTGCTGTCTTCCACAACTCTACAGATTTCGCAGGCTCTCCCCTTTTGTCATATATATCAGCAATTCGAACCATGCAATCTCCCCTCCAGCAATGAACATCCATGAAGGTGAATCCATCCAGGGCAACAGTGAATAGGCTCAGGGCTGTTTCATCATCCCCCTCCGCAACTGTGAGTTGTCCCAGACAACTGAGGGCCTTCATCATGGCCAACTGCTCATTGGATATCAATGCCAGTGACAGGAATATCCCTGCCCACCGCAGTGTATTCTGGATGTTGTTCATCTCTGTGGAGAGATCTGCAAGTTGTTCCAAGCATTCAAGCATGATATCCATTAAGAAAAGCTGATATGAGGTTGTAAGACTGACAGAAAACATAGTATTTGCTGCAACATGATTCCCATCACGGAGATTGAGATTCGCAGTGGCCAGATCTAGCATATGCAAAGTTAAAATTTGGTTAAACCCAGACAATGTGTTGAATGTTCTCATGTGATATCCGCAGGCTTCCAGATTTTTGAGTATCACTTTGGAATCCACCCCAGTGGATATGTCAATAAGGGCCATGTTCAGGCTTGCCATAAGTGCATGGTGTCCTGATTGTGTTAGTTGGAGGTTGGATATGATCGAGATCTGGATTTGGTGCGACTCCAAATACTCTGTTTTACCCAAATGTATCTCGGCCTCTAAGTGCCTGAGTCCCATGTCGAGCTGACCTCCGTGTGGCAGCCCACATGACATCCATAGGTTGCTGGCACATCGAAGAAAGATTTGAGCATGCTGATAGTTTGCGAATATCACATAGCACCTTGATTGAAGATAAAGTGATTGTGCCTGCTCATAGATGTCTCCAAGGTGCACTGCATACTCTTCATCCTTTTTCGCATACTCCAATGCTCTCAATGGAAATCCTGTTTTGAACATGATGGTGGATATACTTGCAAAGGCTCGTTCAGCAATGGGGCTGGGACTTCCAGTACTGTCTGATAGGGAAACTGCATGGTGAAAGCAGTCGAGGGCACGATTCATATCTGTGTTCTCCCACATAAAGTAGGTGCCGAGAGCAAAGGACCACTTGGCTGGTGACTGAATCAGCAATGGAGAATATGCCATGAGGAATGTCTCACCCTGTTCCAATGGATCTTTACTTCTAAAATATTCATTTCCCTCAATGATTTGTATTTCGGCATCGATGATAGGACTATAACCAGCAAGCTGAAAGCACTCAAACAGGTAGTCACCAAACATTGGGCTGGTTTTCAGATGTGCCATTTTTTCTGTGAGGTTTGACAGAAGAAGTGTATGTGTCATCTGTGTCCTGTGATAGAATCGGCTTAGAAACAGGATACTTTGGATATTCTGAGCATCAGGAAAGTGCTCGAGAGCATCCTGGAGAACACTGTCAAAGTTGCCCAAATTGTGGGAAATTTGTGGGGCTATATTGGTTGGATTGAGATATTGGAATTGGTTCCAAAGATCAAGGAGATTATGAAAGTGCTTCTGTAGTGGTTGCTTGAGTGAATTTGTTGGAGGGTGCATTCTCAGTGTATGTTCTCGAATGGGAACCAGAACCTTGAGTTGTTGGTCCTTGCCAACAAATGCTAATGATGTTTGAATTAGGATGCTCTTGCAGCCCAGAACATCTGGAATGCCAAGCTTTGCCTGGACCAATTCAACATCTGTGAGCCCATCTGGCAGCATTGAGAGAAGGCTCAGTAAATCCTGTGCTCCTGCTGTCATGCGAGAGCTTGTGAAGGACAACATGATGGATATATCAAGGCTGGACCTCTGGTCATATCCATCAGAGAGCATGTGTGTACTTTCAGACTTCCAGCGAGAGAGAGCCTTGTCACAGCCTTCATGGGATGCAACACTGGAAATGAGGCTGACAGCCAGTGGAAGGTTCCCCGTGACCTCCAGCAAGTGTTTAACACTATCTTGATGATGAGTATCATCCGCAACATCAATGAATGTCTGAAGCGCTGCAGAAGTCAATAGTGGATCCAAAGGTGGCAAGAATGGTTGAGTCCATTTCACTTTAGCTGGTCGTTCAGCGCCTCTCATTGTAATCTGGGGGTATATTTTGTGAGTTCAAGCCCATCTGCTCAATGGACCACTTGCCATAAGTCCCAGGTGTGCAACGGCCGTGAGCAGTGATAGAAATTCTTCTACTTCAGATTGAGATGAAATAGATTCCCAAGGTGTTTCCAGATTGTCCAAAACCAGAAGAGAGGGTGGACTGTGGTTGAGATAATGGACAATTTTCTGGGCTAGATTTGAACCCTTCTCCACACCAATGTGATCTGCAACGGCAGACGCCAGCTGGGTGCAGGTGGAGCTTGAGTGACATGGAACAAAGTATCGCTGAGAGTACTTGGCTTCCACTTGGGAATCATGAAGAGCAGCCATGGCAAGGGTGGTCTTTCCTATTCCACCTGTGCCCAGAATAGCAATCCGCGCCGAGTCCTGGACAAGAATCTTTACTGTATCCTGGAGTTCCGAATCACGCCCATGAAAAATTTGGGGGGATGATGGCAGCATAGAGAATGATTCTGAGCTGGGAGACAGTCAGTGTGGTTAATTATGGCCCTAGATCAACTCACCTATCATTGAGGCTGGAGAGAGTTCCAGCAACCTGTTGAAAAAATTGAATTTGAGTTCAGAGACATGACAAGCAATTTTGTAACTGACAGAGGAGCGATCAGAACTAGTCAGATCGGGGTGCACGGCCAGGAGGGCTATGAGTTCATCATGGTGTTGCTTGGTGTCCTTTTGCATCTGCACCATTTGAGAGATTGTTGAGCCAGTAATGTGCACCTTCAGTTATGTTAATCAACTAAGAAATACAAGACAGGAAATATACTTTGAAATTCTGGCAGACATGATTAAGCTCCTGCTTGCATGTCTCCAGTTTCACTACATTGTCAGGTTGCCTGAATAGCTGCTTGATTTTTCCCATCCCCTGCTGTGATTTCACAAAAGTGAACATCTTTTGGAGGGCTCTGGAGCAGTTGTATTTGAAAAGGACATTGTGAAATGCACCAATATTGACTTACTCTGTAAACTTTGCAATGTCATACAACAATGCAGTTGAAAGCACCCCAGTAATTCTTGAGGTTGAATACAGCTTCACAATGATGTAGAGGACTTCATGAATCTGTTCAACCTTTTGAATACAATCCTGTTTGTGTGCTCGGACAGACTGTTTCTCGTTAATGAGTGCACGAAAATACTGTTTGGATGCTTACTTCGACGGATTTGAATATTGACAGACTCAATGTTGTCATAGAACCCAGGAAAGGGACACGGGCAGCATCTGCAATTTCTTTCGCAGTAGTAGCTGCAATTGTAGCATATTGAATCAGATTTTCGAAAGAGGTTGATGGTTGCATGATATTGAGTCGGCGGGGAAAAGTGCGTGTCTTAGGGCAAATGATATCTCCTCAATTTATACAGACCATTATCTCCGAAGCATATTAAGACTAATTGCACCAAATATAAAGTATTGTGCTACAGAGATGTAATATATCTGCTTCAAGCATATGCAGGAGTTAGCATAATGGCTGGTGTTTGAGCTCGTTCAACCCAAATTTAGGTTGAACAATCAATGTTGATCCTTTTAACAACACAGCGAAATTTTATTTACATCCTCATTCATTTTGGGGTATTGTGGCCACTTGTGCTTACCCCGCCCAAGGACAAATCATCCAGTGCACCCTCCGTGCCTACAATATACTTGAGGTAAGGGGTTGGCCAGAGTTTTATCGAGGTCACAATGCTTGTGAGGTGCCCTACCGAATTCTGTACACGGCGGACAACTTCAACATGAACTCATTCACTTGAGCGTGGAAGCACCGATTCCGTCCAACTACCGGTTCCTGATTTGTTGGGTGCGATATAATTTCCAGAAATAAATTACACGGGAGAAACTCAAGAAAAGCATCCTTTCGTGACATCGTCCGCGTCGTTTAAATTTCCACAGGCGAAACTTGGGGATCGGACATTTTACCTCCGCTTGCAGCTGTTGGATTGTGAGTTTTTAAAAAGATAAATTGGAGCCAATATCCAGAGAATCTAATAGTAGTATGCACCCGGTGTTCACATCCATGAGCGCCAGCATACCTTGTAATACTACACGCCTATTCCCGGTTTCACTGAATACTTAAGGTCGCCTAGTGGTGGTTTAAATTTGCTATAATGAGCCCCATAAATAATTGCTAAAGTTGATGTGAAATTTCTCGCTAACTCATAAGCTACCTAAAAAAAGTAGCAAATCATTGAACTCAAAACGATCGATAATGCGAAACCCTCGGCACACTGAAGCGGCCATCAACCAAGGACTTTGATCAATAAAGACAAATAGAGTAGCCCTTTCTTTCTCGACCATGTCGTCCACGCCCAATCTCGGCCAGTATCCTCGCTATCCACCCAAATATTTCCCAGACTCGACCCAGATTTCTAGCCTCCGCGAAATTCTGCGGTCCAACCGCGTCCCCCCGGAGACATCGATATCCCAGTTTCAATCCGTCCTCACCTCTTCACCGGCCACGCTTGCGGAATACGACGCCGAAATAGAACGGCTCCAGTCGTTGCTGCAAAAGACGATCTCCGACCGTGCCACTCTCCACGCATATACTGAGGGATGCCGGAGTGCTCTGTCTCCCATTCGGCGACTGCCAGCGGAATTGCTCGTCGAAATCTTCGCGACCGCGTTGATCGAGTCGGATGGTCCAACGGCTCGGACCACTACACCTCAACAGGAGATGCGCCGTCTTTCAAAGCACAATCTCCTGCGCCTGTCGCAAGTCAACTTCTGGTGGCGCGGTATTGCCATCGGCACCCCCATGTTGTGGTCCACGATCACGATAAATATGCGCCAGTGGAAGAGTTTTGGGGGAGGCAAGTTTAGCAGAGATGCTGCCTTGGGACTGATTTCACTTTCCCTCGAACGAGGCGGGAATTTCCCACTCAAAATAGAGGTGAAGGGGGGAGCCACCTTGCCAGACGTGCGCTTGGTGCTGGAGAAGTTGATGCAGCAATTTTTCCAGTGGCGAGAGGTGGCCATGTCCGCGACTGCTTCCGCATTCAGACTCCTTTCTGCTGCCAAAGGAAGCCTTCCACGTTTAAAATCTCTTCGCATCTGTGTACTCAATGGGGCCTCTTTGCCCAGCCAGGTTGATGTTTTCGAGACCGCACCGCGACTATCCGATCTTACCATCCGGGGCCAAGCCAGAAACTTACCCGTGACTCTCCCATGGCGCCAGTTGCGCAACTTCCGGTATGTCGGTGGGTCATTGCGGAATCTCCGCGATGCATTAGGCCTTTTGTCTTGCTTATCAGTGGAGGCCGACGTCAAGTTTCAGCCTGACTTCGACGGTACTCATTTCCCACTCGATTTGCCCTCCGTCGTCTGCGAGGCGTCGTCTTTCTCGATGACATTGGACGTCGGGAACGATAAGGACCCTGCGATACTCATTTTCGCGAACATTCTGGCACATCTCGCATTGCCAAATGTGTCCGGTTTCTATCTGGTCGCTGAATCACCATGTCTACTCGGCCCCGATGCCCTTTACGACCTTGCCTCGCGCTCATCATTCGACAGCAGTCTCACTGTACTTCAGTTGAATCCCGTAGGGATCCTGGACGAAGCGCTCCTTCAGTTGCTCTACGGCTTGCCTTGCCTGCGCGATTTATTCATTTGCGATCTCCCAGCCTCCGGTCCCGATGACCCGGAGCGTGTTATCATAACAGATCTCCTCTTCCTTTCTCTCACCTCCAACCCCGGCACTCAGCCCCTCGTTCCGAACCTCAAATTTTTGAGCCTCACCTCGCTGCTTCGATTCCGCGACGACGTATTTTTGGATCTTGTAACGTCCCGCAGCTTCCCGCGCCTGGATGACGAGGAGCCGTTCCACGTCAATCTTTTATGGCTGCCCGGCCACAAACGCGAACTCGATCGCAGCTGTCATCGGCAGCTGTCAAAACTCTCGTGTCAGGACGAGTTGGATTTCATTTTCGAGATGGACGACGATTGATTTTTTTTTTTGGTATGATTTATTATGATTCCATGACAATCTTTACTTATTGAGATGATCAGTTGTCACTTGGACGCAAATTGGGGATTTGTACTTATTTCACTGCACCAGCAGGTAGATATTGGTGCAGAAAACGATGTGCTGATAAGCGGATCGGGGAATCCGCCGAGTCTTGTCCTTGGATTTTCGCTTGATTGAGCATTTACTCCTGATTTCTATTTCCTGTACTTTGTTCGGAGGCTGCTAATTTCTGGAGCATATACCGTATTTTATTCATCGCGTCGTCTAATGGTATGCTCTCCAGAATCTAGTCCCGATTTGGGGTTATCCTGTTGCTTACTTCTTTGCCCGCGATGTGGAAGTGCCTCATGGCTTCCTCGTGGACTCAGCCGATGTCGTCATCTGCACATGCGATCCAATACGGGAGTTATCATCCACTCACTTTTTCCTTGCACTTGTATGCCTCTAACTTCTAACTCTTCTCTCTTACATCATCACTCCCCAACCATTTAGATTTTAGTTCCATCTTCAGCTGAACGACGCGTTGACGCGCACTTTCACTGACAAGCCATCAAGACACGTGATCGCGCATCATTTCCAAGCCCAGCGCGGAATTGCTTGCTTCGATAGATCTACGGACTTTGGTATATGGATAACTATTTTCATTCACTCCTCCACTCCTCACATATGTTCTCAAATATTTTCACTCATCACCGATTTTTATTTCCTCAGTCATAATCCTCGCATTCTCTATACGCCAAGTTTCCACTTCGACGCGAAACTCACACTAGAGGCCACGGCCATCTCGGATTGAGCCGGGGATTGAGAGTCCGAGGTCTGGGCAACCTTACGACAGCACTGATGCGGCAGTGTCTCTCCCTATTTCGTCTCTGCTCTCTTCCCGGGTGGTTTGTTGGTTAATGGTGTGAGTTAGCTTCTATTACCCTTTTTATATTATTCCATGGACTCTTTATGTATGTTTCCTTATCAGTTGATATGTTACTTACGCTGGGCTCTGGTGGTGCACGAGTACGCATTGCAGCCATCCCGCCTGTGATGTAATTTTGTCTCATGACAACAGATAGGGGCATCTCCCTCTTGCTTCTCCCCACCATCTAGCGATACAATCCTGCGTCTTGAGCTTTGAGTTTCCGAGTCTACGAGTCAATGAGTTCTTGCGCCAAGCCTACGCTGAGTTTTCCTCGGAATATCGATTACATCACTGACATATTACTTTCTACGCCTGTAGCTCCTTCCTGGTACGACCAAGATATCCTCAGGTCCACGCTAGGACCATCTTTCTCTTCTTCAGCGAATCTATCTGAAAAATTCTGCTTGCCATTATCTGCTGGAAGTATATGAGGAAATGCCGACCGCGTGGACAGAACCTTGCTTATGCGGCTTTATTTGCGAGATATGGACTCTAAATTTGTTCCGAATAAGTTGGGGCCCAAATGATATCGTTTTTTTCTGCAGCTAGAGGCTCCCTACGGAGTTCTGGAGACACTATGTGTTCAATGCCGTCCAACATGATTGTGGTCGGCAGGCGCTGGCCGATAAGCGCCTAGCCAAACAGACGTGGACAAATGAGGCGTCTTCCCTGTGGCTTCCTGTGCGTGAAGGTGGTGGCGCAAGCCTTCTGCCATGAAAAAGTGCTACAAGCAGAGTACCCGCTATACTTTTCCACAATCAATTCAAACAGAGTTGCACCGAAAGTTTCCGAGACACTTAATCCCAAAAACAAGCAAGGTTACAATCGGGCTATGCCGACACCTAGTTACATAAGTACTCATAAATCCATGGGACAGGTTCATGGGCTAATAATTGAGCACCCCTATTTCCTACCAGAAAAAAAACACCAAAGTTTATAGACGGTCACAAAATAGGCTAAACTCTAATTGAACTCCCAAATTACATCGAAAAATGCGGTTTTGCGAAAGGACTCTCCGGAATTAGTGATGGAAATCCCATTTGGAGCGAAACTAGGGGTGCCCAATTCTTATCCCGTGTGTTTATTTGTTTGAAACAAATAGAATCCATAGGACAAAGGCACAATTATATTTGTTTTGAGCAAATAAACCCACGGGATGAGCCCATGGGCGAAGAATCGAGCGCACTATTGGGTTTCCAAATGGAATTACTCCGTGTTGCGGCCAGGAAGTATCCTGATATCCTTCAATCTCATGTTTACAGCTCTCCACTGTATTTGCTTTGGCCTGGAGCCACAGAATAAATATTGCTGGGCATGGTCAAAGGCTAGCTTTGTTCTGCCCAATCTGAGCTGGTCGAACCAAAGGGCGGGAATCACCTGTCCCCTATAGAGGTCCTTGTCCCCTATAGATTCAATCTCATGTTTACAGCTCTGCACCGTATTTACTTTGGCCTGGAGCCACAGAAGAAATATTGCTGGGCATGGCCAAAGGCCATGCTTTGTTCCGCCCAATCTGAGCTGGTCGATGCGAAGCAGCGACCGAGCGAAGGGTGGGCAGGAACCACCTGTCCCCTATAGAGGTCAACATTTTCTGCCTGTGCTTTACAGTAATTTCGAAAGCTCACTGGAAGTTCAATACGCCTCAGCGTTCTTTGTGCGTTTCTTTAAAACAAAAGAAATATAGTTTTTTGCTACTGCGTTACTGTTCGATAATACCGAAGCTACTATGGCTTGACAATATTCTGGCATATTTGAAAGGCTGCACATGTGAAATCGAGCGCATAGGGTCTGGGCTGTGCTCGTGTTGGTATCCATTAGTTTCATATTCTTCCATTTATCAAGCCGTATATCGAGGACTCCCTAGACGGACTCGTATTGCCATGCGAAGCAATGGCCTACTGCACAAGTTTAATAATTGGTTCAACCACTCAGGGCAGTCCAATACTTGTTGATTTCGAAGAACTGGTGTGCCTTGGTCATGGAGAGACATCAGGAATTTACAAAGATGATATTGATATTATTGGGAATGAGGTTGCAAGTGGCTGGAGCACGAGGATCTCATGGATAAATAATTTTGGCTCAAAAAAATATGAATTTGTATTGGAATCAGCGAGAAAATGCTTTAAATAGTGGGTGACTTCCAATAGCGATAGATTTATTCTGGATAATATCTGAGCAGTTTCCGCCACCATGCCAAAGCAGCTATCAGGACCCCGGAATTGCTATCACACAAAAACGGACAAAATTTATTCCGCAACTATTCGAATCTGTTCAGGGGGTAGCTACCCCCCGAACATATTTAACAGCAGCGCAGGCGTATATGGCGACCTGATACATCACGTATGGGTAAGTCTGCACCGTGCGACGATACAAAAAAACCGCTAACCTTCGATGTGTCTTGATGTATCAGCTCAGGACACCACCCATTTTGGGTGATTCCCGACCGCGCGCACCTGCGCCCCATGGCGGCGTTGCCCGCAATTTGATGGCGCCCGTCCCGCCCGTCCAAATGCGGATGATAAGAACACGTGAGATGATCCCATCAGGTCTCTCTTCGCGCCTCCCACCACCGCGAAATGGCTCTCTGCCTCGCTTTTTGCTGCCAAACCGCAGTTTCGTTTTGTAAATTTCTATGCTCCCATCTACCAAATCAATCTCCCGCCTTCCCCATGTGTCTTGGGCTCTCCCCGTCCCCTGATACTGCCGAGCTCCCCTCCCATTCGCATTAATTTGTTTCCGCCACGATGACTGCGCTGCGGAATGCTCCCAAAATCTACAGAACTGTTACTACTACGAAGGACAACTGTTTACCACCTCAAAATAGCGATCACCGCCTATCCCCGTTCTGTTATTCGGCCGGGTCCGTTTTCAGCGTTTGCTTGCTTTCCACAGCTCCTGCCCGCCCACAAGCCTGGACATAATTTCTTCATGCATGGACGTTTCAATATGTGTTAACCCCGGCAACATTTTCTCTCCCTGCTTTCTGCTCACGCCCAGGGGTTGATTTCCTCGTTTGGCACAAAACACAATCCCTACTCAATTCCCTGTGCCTCCGCCGATTTCAGCTTACTATCCCTGTAGCTAACACTTGACTATCTCCCTCGCACAGCGTTGTGCCTCGTGCTTGGCTCCTGTTGGCTCCCTGGCTTTAAAATACACATGTGACATGAAACCTTGGTTCGGCTTCTTCCCGGCTCTTCTGTGTATGGTTGCATCTTCATTTACACATTTATGATAATTCTGGACACCCCAATGCTATTTGTTTGCACTGTCAAGCCTCTGCTGGCTCCCTGCACTTCAATCTCATTTTACAGAAATCTTGCTCCTGTGCTTGTCCCACCCTTTCGGTGTGCGACAATTGCCACATAGAAACTTGTTTAACAGTCTACTATATAACTTCCTTTAGTCCTCCCAACTACGCCGTCGCATACTGTAGATGACTGTACTGAGGCAACCGTCATGGTAACGGAGGGGCTGGTTGCGTTGCCCAAGTCTCAGCTGGTCACGGTAACAATTGGGTCGGTTGCCTTAAATTTTGCGTGACATTGAAAAAAAATCAGAAAAATTCGAATCAAGTGTATTTGGCTACGTAGAACCTTGCCTAAGCCTCCTGCATCTCCTCAACCCCATCTGCCTTCTTTAGTGCTCCAATATCTCAATACATGCAATGAGCTCGCGGGGTGGGCCCGTCACTGGTTTGGGGTCAGCATTTTTCTTCAGTGGCATGGTGGTAGCGTGAAGGAGGTTTATTTTATTTTTAAATTAGGCTCTGCACGCTTAGTTATCAACGAGACTGCTTTAAGTTGGCAGGAGAGTGGACAATGGCTTTGGTTGCCCAAATTAGTGTGGTTGCCTAAATTGGCACCTGTCACGGTCACAGAGTCTCTGGTTACGTTGCCCAAATTCGTTCAGCATGTCACGGTCCTGAGGTTGGTTGCCTCAGTACAGTCATCTACAGTACTGGAAATTAGACTGGGAAAGTATTATTTATATCCCTGCCACATACCCCAATAAAACTACGTGTATCCATCGGGCACTCCATTTCCAGACCCTCACTGTATTTTTCCTATCTCATACAGCATCCCAACGAGTGAATTATACACTTCTTACAGCTCCCAAAGTCATTGAACGAACACATCGCAAATTTTCCGATACGGCGCTATATGCAGTATGACATACATATGGCTCATTGCGCTGTTCTGGTCCTACGGGAGGATCTGGGTGAATAAGGTATATATTGGTATGCTTTCTGAGCGGTTCTTCGAGCGTCAGCAATAAATAAATAAAATTAAACCATGGAGAAGGGGTTGAGTTGAGCACCACTCAGTTGCGATAATTGGATTCTGCTTGTAAAGATGTACCTTCTGCAGACCTTTTCTTTTACAACCCTCCAGTACTAAAACTTCGGTGTTCATACATTTAGTTGGGCTCCCTGACACTTTTTATAATGCTAGAACCTTAATAGCAAGACTTGTTGGTCACCATCGCCCACGTTTTCAGATTTCCTGATTTTTCGGTACCCGTATTTTGCTGAAATACCTAGCCAAATACATTCGGCTCATATATTAATGATTTTCTGTCGACTCAGAATTTCTTTAAAGTGGCTTGGTCTCCCATACGAACACGATTGTTGTTTTCCTGACCTGTCAAAGTGGGCGGGTGTGACTGAACCATGGTGTGACACACTCTCTTCCCATCTCCGCAATGTCCACGACAAGGCTCAGATGCCATCGATAGGGCACTTCCGCGTGGAGTCAAGCAAATAAAGCCCCGAATGCTCTTACTGCCTTTCTTTCTTGGATTTAGTATCTGCTCCTAGTGGCGGTTTTCATTTTTTTTCTCACCTGGCCTGCCAGTGTGTGTCTCACGAAAGCGAGGTTGCCACACCGTTTGTAGGTGCACTACAGTGCCTTGTCTGGCACCAAATTTATACTGGCATACATTTTCATCTGCTACGACGATACCTCATGCTCAGAAAGCACCATTCATCCAAGGGGGGGGGGGGGGGGGGTATATTATACTCGCGTGGTCTGTCATGAAACCAGGGGCTTCATCGCAGGATTACATTTTCGCCCGATCGGGGTTCTAACAACCGATCGGGTATGCTGCAACCGATCAGGTTTGACGATTGTCTCTGAAACCCACTTGTGTCCAGTGTGATATTCATTCCCTTAGTAGCATTTCATATTAGATAGGGGTTTGTATTATTGACATTGATACCGTAGTTAGCGTAGATAGTATAAAGTTCCTTGTAACCTAGTAGATTACTTTATACTATCCTTGTCTACTCTCCAGCTGCTCAGTACTGTGTATTGACATACCTTGTTCAGATGAGCACACTGCCCTTGTACTTCAATCTGAGACAATATTCAAGTCTCCACTCTGTCTTTCTTCTATCGCCTTTCCCCTTTGAACTGGGTGATAGTTGATGTGACTGGTTCTCCCAAAGGTGGGTTAGCCGTGGCGGCTTGACAAGGGCTTATAGGCTCAACGTGCGTTGGACTCCTGTGTAAACACGGTGTGTTAGGCGTGGAGAGTCGGTTGTTGGTCTAGTAAGTCCGTGATTTGGTCATTCCTCTCTGCACGAGCAGTGGTTTTCAGTGGTCAAGGGAGCAGTGAGTATGGGTCAGACGTTCGGTATGAACTGTCTAGAGGATGAATGGTCAAGTGTCTCGCGACAAGTTAGATGGTTAGTGTGTGTGTGTGTGTGTGTGTGTGTGTCAACGATGTATTGGGGGAGTGGTTTACACTAGAGGACTAGTGGGGGAAAAACCGCTCCAAAGTTGTGTGTCTACTGCTGAGCGATCCAGGTCCTTTTATACCTTGCAGCTATCCCCTTTGGAGCATCTCTACATGTCCTCAGTCCGCTTCCTCGGTGTTCCATCTCGTTCCTTCATGTTTCATGTATTCCGAGGTGTCGTGACTAGTTGAAGATAGTTGCCTTTTTGGGCCCAAATCGTGTCGAGGTGTGGCGACTCGCAAACTGCTACCTTCCTAATTCGTCCAAAGTCTGTCGAGGAGCGACGACTGAGGTCCGAACTTGGGTGAAACGTGTGCGATGTGTCGGGTGCGAGGTATCAGGGATGTGGTTGGCATGGATATTGGTGACGGCGTGTAGAAGTGGTCCGATGTGCTGGTGTGGGTGCGACGCTGTGGGGTGCTGAGATGAAAAAGGTGTGGCGAGTTGGGAAGTTGTAGCAGCTCGGATGATAAAGGAAAGGTCATTGCAGCTTGTACTTGGTCGTGAGTCGTCGTATACGCTGGGGCATACACAGCGCATGTGGGAGCCCCACAGCGCGCAATTCAGGCGTCAAATGCTTCAGCTTCGCTGACTCAACGACTCCTGCCCTTCGCTAAAATCCACATACTTCGACAAGTCCGTAATGGCATCTTCCTCAGGCACAGCTCTGTCCCACCCTTCGGCGTTGCAGGCAATGCGCACTCAGGCTCATCGCTGCATCAATCCCGAGCTCGTTGGAGCACACACAATCCTACTTTGATTAATCAAGGTTTGTTGTATACGGCACGCAGTTTGTGGGCTGTCTACAACCACTGTACCCATGTGATTGTGAGTTTTGGGCAGTTTCGAGCTGAATTCCATTTTCACGCCGTTCAGCGGTATCTAGTCATTTAATTACAATGTGCCATGTATCCTATGTATGAGCTCTCCAGCTCTGATTTATTTCATAATTTTTGAAGAACATTTTGTACTCATTGTTCGACATGACATTGAGAGTGATTTGATCATCATGTTCCTAATGTGGACACCTCAGCTCATCGTTGATCACGGCGGTAGCAGCCAAGATCAGAGGCCTGATGGCTGCCATCTGAATTGAGATGCTCCTCTAATCTGATCTATTGGACAGATCTCTAATTAGCGGTTTTTTTGTATTGTGGTCACTTTGGAGATCAGTGGGCACGATGCATCACACTGCCATACTGTGGTGATCAGGAATAGCAAAGGGCGGTGAATGAAGGAAAACATACATCCATTATTACAGGCAGAATCAGATGCAAAAGAGCGAGTAAAGGACAAGCACCGTTGAAAAAAAAATAGAGTGGCTTTAATGCCCTTCCTGGCGATTTTTTTTGGCCCCTTCCATAGTTGATCGCATACAGGCAGTGTGTCCACTGTGCAAAATGCCGAATCTCTTCATGGGGAAGGCCAATTACTGGATTGAGCTGAGCACAGGAACATGTGATGGGTAAGTCATGGTCAAACATGCCCACAGATCCCCCACAGTTTCACTTCCATTGAATGGTATTCTGACTGAGAACTGAATCCAATCAATGTGTTGGTTGGTGGTAGGACATTGTGACTACTGTGAGAATAAATGGAAGCCTTGTTACTTCGGACTTCGGACTACGATGTAAGAATAAATGATGATAAATAATGTCATACTGCTCAATGCACTTTGTCCACGCTATCTCAACTGTTTAGACATCTGCCACGTCATAGTCTGTCATAGACCTGCCTTCCTCGTTGCTCTGTGACTCACAGGCAGTGTCTAGATCCCCGGGTACCACACCACACCTGCAACACCCAGGAATCCAATCAGGGAATTGCAAAGTGTGTCTATAGATACTCCCTGTTTTACCTGTGCTCCATGTGCCTGAGCTGCCTAGGTGTGTTTCTTACCTGAATACCTTACCCTCAATGCTTATTCCCATTGGATATGTGCTTTCAGAACACACAGGCCCCCCCAATAGTGTTGCTGTGCCCACAGTGGTGATGCAGAGATGCTGCCCAGTGCATGCTCTACCCAGCAGCCCTGCACACATGTGTTGATGTGACAAGGTGTCCCAGGTGTGTCATTCCATTATTTCCATCTTGCATTTACTGATAATTCTTCCTCAGTTCTGAGGAGTGCTTCACAGTGTGGTGTTGGTAGCTTATTTTTAATAGTTCTCCCCGTACTTAGTTAGTGTCAATATTATTGTCCTTTTCTCTACACTGCCAGCGGACCTTCCGCTGAAATGCAGAGATTGAACGATTCCAGAATTTGCAGAACCTATGTGACTAAATCCACTGGATTTCCACAAGTTTACGAGGCCATGGATTGACAGTGACAGATTCACTGAATTGCAGAGACTGCTGATGGCGCAGAATAATGCCAAAATTCCGCGCGCCAAAAGAATCGAACCAACGGCGCAAGAAAACAAACAAATCAAAATGCACAACTCAATCCAATTGAGCCATAACAGCTTGTAGAGGCATCCCATTTGTTCCGACATATGCTGTGCAGACATATTTTGGGTGCCGTCTCTCTCTTCACCTCCTCTCCCCACCCCCATGTCCGAGGTGCCGGAAAGAGAAAGGAAAGGCAATGAATCAAGTGATTTATTTGCCTGACTCACCGTACAGTGTATGCATGGTATTTAGTTGGCAGAAGGGGAGACAACAAATGTAATCCCTGTCGGGGGACTTAGGGAATTCGTGCACAAGGTCTTACATGGGATATCAGATGCTGATTTCAAAATTCCACAGCTCAGATCACTGGCTGTCCACGGCCTCGTAAAGTTGTAGAAACACACTGGCTTCTCCAGTGAAATCCCACAGACTTGATTCTGATCTTCCACAAACATGCGATTCTCTGCATTTCAGTGGAATGTCCGCTGGCAGTGTACTTTGCATTATCTTGAGCCAAAAAGATGCCAGAAACATAGTCAGAAGCTGTCTCATAAGTGCTCAAATTTTTCACAAATTGGAAAGGAGTCTTGACAATTGTGCCAAATTTGGAATTTGTGCTTGCTTAGCAAAACTTGTTCAAAGTTTGTTCATTATTCAATCAAATCCACCAAATCAACCAAATTGTTACAGATTCAGGAAAGTGGATTTTCCTAATGTGACACCTGCTGCAGGCTTACATCTCACCATTTCCGACCATGTCAGCAACGAGCCAGCAGCAGAATTGATGGCGGTGAATGAGCCATCAATCAAATGAATGTTGCCGCCTGTCAGGAGTCCATCTTCCTTTCCCCTGGACTTCATCTTCAAATTTTGATTTCCATCATGAGATCGATGGTGGTATTGTCTTGCCGAGTACAGATGGAAGTTGTTTGAATTCTGTGCATAAGAATCCAAGTAGGAGCCAAAGAATATCACTTGTGTGAGGGATTATGACTCAAGTATGAACATGTGCAGCTCCAATGGGAACAAACCCCACTTCAATTGGGTCTCAGGCCCATTCCTGCTATCCTAGACCACTTTTTTTTCTCATATTGCAGTCTCTTGTCCTCACTAATCTTACCTGCAATTATTGCGAATACAATTCTTGGTTCTCATGTTCATGCTTTCAGGACACACAGATTCACTTTGCAGTGTACTGCCTGCTTTTGAACACAGTCAAATATTCAAGTTGTAGTTCTATAAAGAAGTGTTCATTAGGAGACTGAGTCCATGGTATCATCTGGGGGGTCACTCACTGTCCTGAACTTGCACCGTGTTCGATGAGCAGCCTCGCAGTGTCGAGATGACCATTGCTCAATGCTAGATGCAGCACAGTCTGGCCATCTTTGTTGACTGAGTCGACAGGTGCGTTGTGTTCGATGAGCAGCCTCGCGATGTCGAGGTGACCATGGCTCGATGCAAGATGCAGCGCAGTCCAGCCATCTTCTGAGTCGACAGGTGCATTGTGTTCGATGAGCAGCCTCGCGATGTCGAGGTGACCATGGCTCGATGCAAGATGCAGCGCAGTCCAGCCATGTTTGTCGACTGAGTCGACAGGTGCATTGTGTTCGATGAGCAGCCTCGCGATGTCGAGGTGACCATGGCTCGACGCAAGATGCAGCGCAGTCCAGCCATCTTCTTCGACTGAGTCGACAGGTGCATTGTGTTCGATGAGCAGCCTCGCGATGTCAAGGTGACCATGGCTCGACGCAAGATGCAGCGCAGTCCAGCCATCTTCTTCGACTGAGTCGACAGGTGCATTGTGTTCGATGAGCAGCCTCGCGATGTCGAGGTGACCATTTCTCGACACAAGATGCAGCGCAGTCCGGCCATATTTGTCAACTGAGTCGACAGGTGCGTTGTGTTCGATGAGCAGCCTCGCGATGTCGAGGTGACCATTTCTCAACGCAAGATGCAGCGCAGTCTGGCCATATTTGTCGACTGAGTCGACAGGTGCGTTGTGTTCGATGAGCAGCCTCGCGATGTCGAGGTGACCATTTCTCGACGCAAGATGCAGCGCAGTCTGGCCATCTTCGTCGACTGAGTCGACAGGTGCGTTGTGTTCGATGAGCAGCCTCGCGATGTCGAGGTGACCATTGCTCGACACAAGATCCAGCGCAGTCTGGCCATCTTCGTCGACTGAGTCGACAGGTGCGTTGTGTTCGATGAGCAGCCTCGCGATGTCGAGGTGACCATGGCTCGATGCAAGATGCAGCGCAGTCCAGCCATCTTCTGAGTCGACAGGTGCATTGTGTTCGATGAGCAGCCTCGCGATGTCGAGGTGACCATGGCTCGATGCAAGATGCAGCGCAGTCCAGCCATCTTCTGAGTCGACAGGTGCGTTGTGTTCGATGAGCAGCCTCGCGATGTCGAGGTGACCATTTCTCGACGCAAGATGCAGCGCAGTCTGGCCATCTTCGTCGACTGAGTCGACAGGTGCGTTGTGTTCGATGAGCAGCCTCGCGATGTCGAGGTGACCATTGCTCGACGCAAGATCCAGCGCAGTCTGGCCATCTTTGTTGACTGAGTCGACAGGTGCGTTGTGTTCGATGAGCAGCCTCGCGATGTCGAGGTGACCATTTCTCAACGCAAGATGCAGCGCAGTCTGGCCATATTTGTCGACTGAGTCGACAGGTGCGTTGTGTTCGATGAGCAGCCTCGCGATGTCGAGGTGACCATTTCTCGACGCAAGATGCAGCGCAGTCTGGCCATCTTCGTCGACTGAGTCGACAGGTGCGTTGTGTTCGATGAGCAGCCTCGCGATGTCGAGGTGACCATGGCTCGATGCAAGATGCAGCGCAGTCCAGCCATCTTCTGAGTCGACAGGTGCGTTGTGTTCGATGAGCAGCCTCGCGATGTCGAGGTGACCATTTCTCGACGCAAGATGCAGCGCAGTCTGGCCATCTTCGTCGACTGAGTCGACAGGTGCGTTGTGTTCGATGAGCAGCCTCGCGATGTCGAGGTGACCATTGCTCGACGCAAGATCCAGCGCAGTCTGGCCATCTTTGTTGACTGAGTCGACAGGTGCGTTGTGTTCGATGAGCAGCCTCGCGATGTCGAGGTGACCATTTCTCAACGCAAGATGCAGCGCAGTCTGGCCATATTTGTCGACTGAGTCGACAGGTGCGTTGTGTTCGATGAGCAGCCTCGCGATGTCGAGGTGACCATTTCTCGACGCAAGATGCAGCGCAGTCTGGCCATCTTCGTCGACTGAGTCGACAGGTGCGTTGTGTTCGATGAGCAGCCTCGCGATGTCGAGGTGACCATGGCTCGATGCAAGATGCAGCGCAGTCCAGCCATCTTCTGAGTCGACAGGTGCGTTGTGTTCGATGAGCAGCCTCGCGATGTCGAGGTGACCATTTCTCAACGCAAGATGCAGCGCAGTCCGGCCATCTTCGTCGACTGAGTCGACAGGTGCGTTGTGTTCGATGAGCAGCCTCGCGATGTCGAGGTGACCATTTCTCGACGCAAGATGCAGCGCAGTCTGGCCATCTTCGTCGACTGAGTCGACAGGTGCATTGTGTTCGATGAGCAGCCTCGCGATGTCGAGGTGACCATTTCTCGACGCAAGATGCAGCGCAGTCTGGCCATCTTTGTTGACTGAGTCGACAGGTGCGTTGTGTTCGATGAGCAGCCTCGCGATGTCGAGGTGACCATAGCTCGACGCAAGATGCAGCGCAGTCTGGCCATATTTGTCGACCGAGTCGACAGGTGCGTTGTGTTCGATGAGCAGCCTCGCGATGTCGAGGTGACCATTGCTCGACGCAAGATGCAGCGCAGTCTGGCCATATTTGTCGACTGAGTCGACAGGTGCATTGTGTTCGATGAGCAGCCTCGCGATGTCGAGGTGACCATTGCTCGACGCAAGATGCAGCGCAGTCCGGCCCCCTTCGTCGACTGAGTCGACAGGTGCATTGTGTTCGATGAGCAGCCTCGCGATGTCGAGGTGACCATTGCTTGACGCAAGATGCAGCGCAGTCCGGCCATATTTGTCAACTGAGTCGACAGGTGCGTTGTGTTCGATGAGCAGCCACACGATGTCGAGGTGACCATTGCTCAACGCAAGATGCAGCGCAGTCTGGCCATATTTGTCGACTGAGTCGACAGGTGCATTGTGTTCGATGAGCAGAGATTGTACTCCCTTTGTGTAACCCATTTCAGCACATATACACACTGCCGGTGATATTGGTTCATCCCAAGCACGGGCCCTATAATAACCCAAGGGACGCAATTGGTACAAAGCAGCATGTTGGTTGCTTCCATCCTCTAGGAGATGCATTGTTGAAGGAAGTAGCACCATCTGGTCCTGTTCACTGCACAGCTGTAGGTGATGGAACCAATATTCTGCTGCATACAGTGAGAGTGGGTAGTCTGGGAGTGTGTCCTCAGTCATTGAATGTTCGGGGTCTGCAAAAAGGAGGAGATAGCGGACACAAGTTTGGGTAATAAACTTGTGGGAGATTTCCATTGTAAGGTCAATGATTGAGCTGAATTGCTGATGGAATTTCTGGGAAAGGATATAATCCTTGACAGATGAATGTGCAAGAGAGATTGACGGTTTATCTCTGTCATTAATTGATGAGTCATCCAAGTCATCGGACGGTTCCTCCTGGTCATTATTTTTGATCACAATCAGGCCCTCCAACAACTTGAAGATGCCAGAATTGCCCTGACGTCTATTTGGGTAATAAATAGATTTAGCCAGGTTGGAAAAGTCAAATGCAGGGTCATCTAGACGGAAAGCAATAGCATCTGCCAGCTCATCCAATGTGAGTTGTCTGGCAGAAAACACCAGCCATCGGAAGATTGCTTGGACAAAAACTGTTCTTTTGGGAGTGTCTGTTACCCGGGTCAAGAAACGGTTGTAAATCCCAAACAGATCAGGTGGGAGGGCTGTCAGAATATCGTCCCAGTCATCTTCCCAATCACAATGACCTAGTTCAATGAGGAGACACGAGGCCAACCGAAACCTGGACATGAACATTAGTTTGAGGACAAATCACAGTGCAATATGAGCACCAACATTCCATTGCTCTTCTGCACAATCTGCTCTGTGACATCCTTTGCATACTTGTCATCACTAGCCCAATTTCCGACCCTGGGAACTTCGCTGCCAATGTAAGCTCTTATGTCGCCAGTTGAAACTGCAGAACCAAGCTCTATGCAGGTTACATCCTTGAATCCTGTTTTGAATTCATCAAGAGGTTGACTGGTAAGCAGGAGATGTGGTGCATTTTTGGTGGGATGGCATAGGCTTTGAATGAACTGAACAAGAGGCTTCCAGTCAGTCTTGTTACATTCATCAAGCCCATCAATGATGATATATGTCCGGTCCAACTCTGAAAGTAAATCCTCGAGGACTCTTTGAAGTTCAACAGGCTGCGGGTATCTAGCTCCATCTCCCAGTGATTTGTACAGCTTCTCAAGAAAGCTATGGCGAGAAGGTGACCGTCCAGAGAGCTGCCAGATGATCGACCGGAGCATGATGTCCATGCGCTGCCTCTCGTTCCTAAAATCGAAATAGAAATATACAACTACGTGATCGGGACCGGTGATTTCATTGATCACGGTTGAACTGTCGCTATTGTCAGCGGCAGATCAATATTATGTATGTGGTAGCGATACAAATCACCTTAGTACACTCTTTCCAGTACCAGCTGGACAATTATTAGATATGAGCTTGAAACAGAATGAAATTGACTTACAGATTCCTTTGATCCATAAAGAGCCAGGTGTGGCCTTCCAATTGATGAATCGGACATCACCTAGGAGCCAGTGCCCAGTGGCTCCGTGATGAAGTTTCCGCAGTTCATACTGTTTGTCCTTCGTATCGGGAGGAGACTCCAACCACCTGAACAGAACTTCTTCGAGTCTAGACATAATTCAGCTTCAAAAGTATTCAACACAGGAAATTTGATTAACCCTTGACCCTGGTTCACACTGCTGTTGTTGAGAAATTGGGGAAAGGAACAGGGGACCTTCACCAACGTACATGTTATTTGTCAAATTCTGAACTCCGCCGAAATTCACTGTGGGACCCTGCCCCTGACCTCCGCCACCACCGTATATGCCGCCACCACCACCCTGGCCTCCTGTGCCTCCTGAGGACAAAGAATCACGATGCTGACGTCCCAATCAAGTTCTCTACGCACCATAAATCTTGTTAATGATAGGTGTGGATTCATTGCCCTCGCTAGACATGGTCAAAATGGATCATTACAGCGCCGATCTTGTAAGTGGAACACTATGTCAGCCTCCAGCAAAGATTACACGGCAGAGAGAGCAGCCTACAGGAAAGGTGAGGAGGGTGTATTCCTGTGCAGTGGACGTGGAGGTGGAAGACAAGGGTGGTTACCTTGAGCGCCTCTTGGAGAACAGCATGCACTTTCGCGCGATGAATGTCCGAGAAGCAAGGAGTCCGAGCTTTTCGGGCCGGCGACTACGAATGAGCCGGCATGTCAACAGCCTAAATCCGAGGTTCAATTTATTTGGGAAATTGGCCATTCCAAGACGTTCAAACTGCCTGAAATCGCCCACTACCAAAGCCTTCCGAGCCAAAAATGGTCGGATTCAATCGGTCGTGCGATCGATTCGTTCAGTGCTTGGAATGGCGGGGTTCCCCCGAGAAGTGCATGCTTGTTGTGCAACGTGGAATCCCACGTCACGCAAGTATTGACAGCGACTCGGAAGCAGAGCTGGATACTCCTTTCGGCATAAAGTGTTGCTGTTCAGATCGGTTCGAGATGCGATCTCTATACAAAGGGGGCAATGGTCTAATGACCATGATCGAGATCGGCTGTCCGCCCACCTCTTTGCACTAGCTCTTCAAGTTCCCCTCCTTTGTATGCCACGCCCTCCCACGCACTGTGGGGAGGATAAGTACTTCAATTGAGTACCTGAAAGCTCTACATAATAGTGCCGAAGCGCTCAAAATGAGTACCTAATAGTACTCCATAGTAGCTGAAGGGACTATTATTAGGACAAAAACCTGCTCATATGGAGTACCCCGACACTATAATGCAGTGCCTGGGTACTTGACTGTAGTGCATACAAGTACTCATTTCAGGTGCTTTCAGGGTACTCCCACTCATTCTGTTGCAGGTTATTCATGAATAAAAATAATATATATTAGTAGCTACTAATATATGCTAGCGAAACTATCGCATCCTATGCAACCAACACCCCACAGGATTCGCAAAGATGACTACTGAGCGGTGCCAACGTGGAATGCCATGGAGACTCACATTCACGAGGAATAATATAATCAAATAAGTCAATGTTGAAGAATAAAATAAAGACATATCTTTCGGTCTTCAGGAAGCAGTACTAGCCATGTCTAGGTTCAATAGGTACGGAGTTTGTGATTATTTTAAGGACAAAAGGCACAAAGTCAGCCAGACATAGAAATTAACAGGTGAAGGAAACTGACGAGACCTACGAGACTTTGGACTGGGAAAACATCAAGCAAATAACGCGGGCACTGCAATAGGTCTGTTACAGCCAAGCCAATGAGAACAAGCGAACACTTGCCAAAAATCTTGCGGATCCTCGTATTTTGGCGGAAGCACAAATTGACCTGGCAACGAATTCAAGCGAATGAATCAATAATCAGTGTCAGGGAAATATGAACACAGAGGGAAGGACAGAATGTGCTCTTGATTTGGCAAGAGGGAGATGTAGAGGAGGGTGGACGGCTTGAAAAAGGGAGAACTTACAACTGCAGCCTATGAGGGAGCGAGAATTATGTAGAGGAGGTTGAACAGAAGAGAACATACCCATTTTCATCTACCTGCGACGCTTCGTGAACGTGACGAAGCGAATATATGTTGTGATTGGGCAAGTGGTGAGCATAAAACATGAAGCAATAAAAAGGAAACTTCACCTTTTCCGTTAACTACCACAAAAGCTAAGGGTGTTGCAGAGCGTGAAGAAATTGGATCCACTTCCCTGACTGTGATGTGGGCATGCACAGAAGGCCGAATGAATGTTCTGGAACGTGCCATCCGTACACCCGTGCGTAATAAAGCATCAGTGCGAAGGAAAAGCGACTGGATGAGATTATAACTTCGGATTTCCTTGTCTTGCACTCGACGGTCAGTGGAAAAAGATAGTTCGCAATATCTTTGGCCTTGAAGGGATATTCAACTACATGTTAGGCACTGAATCGATTGGGACGTACTTTTATGTAGCCTCGGATGCAACTCGGTTTGATGCACAGCGGTAGCAGGGCCTACTGGAACTCGTGCATTCGATCTGTGATAAAGAAAAATATCGTTCAGGTCAGTTAATTTATTGTGCATGTAGGTGTACCTTTATTACGAAACGTAACGGCTCGCACAATGTCGGTAGCCAAAAAATGAACATACAGTCTGCTTCTGCGCAGCCTACTGCGAGAGCTGTGAGTCCTGTGGAGCGTGAACAAATTGGACTCACGTCGCCTGTGATGTGGGTGAGCAAACGAACGCAATGCAAATGGATTAGATTCTACTTTCCACTTCTTCTTTGTCTCAACCGAGGTCAGTGGAATGAGGAAATGAAGAGGACGAATATATACCTTCGTAATGTCTTCCATCTGCAAGTCGGAGTCAGCTACATACCGAGTGTGCTCCTTGAAGGCAGCGTTCGGATAAAGTAAACAAGGAACCAACAGGACTGGTTTAAATGCACCTGATATGTGGAGAAGAGAAGAACAGAAAGTATGAACTGGGTTGAGCAGAAAAATATCAGAGTCGATGTTGAAAAGAAGGGGGTTATCGGAGTGTGAGTGAGGGGCTGAAGTGGGAGGAATAATGTAATTCAAAATGAACTGGACCACCGACAGTGGCACCGAGACTTCAGATCCAGCCAGGTGAAAGGTACTTATAAACGAAACAGGAGTGAAAAATGAAGCAGGAAACGGGTATAACAAAATGAACAACCTGGATGTATGCACTTCCATAGACCGGTGACCGTCTGTCTATGAATTCTGTCGATAGACAGACCGGTCGATCTGAGTTTGAATTTGTATCACGCGAAATATACCCCAAAAGGCAAATTTGTAAGCATCCATCATTTATTGCCTGGCTGTATGTCCGCTATGCCAGGACCTTAAATTGGACCTCTAGAACATCATAAATACCGTATTTTGAGGCTGTAATTTTACCCGAGATCAATAGAGCAAGTATTTAGCTTGCTGGAGGTCTCAAAGTGTAAAGCTGTTGGTGTTTGGTCTCGAGGTGATCTCCGATCCAAACACCAACAACTTTTAACAAAGGATCGCCAGCAAGCCAAGTACTTTGTCTATCGAACTCGGATAAATTTAGGGCCCCTAGATATACTCTTCAGAATGTCCCAGAGCTTAAATTTACATCATTGCACCAGCGGACATACAGCCAGGCCGATAATGATCGATGCTGATAAATTTGCCTTTTGAGGAATATTTCCCGTGATACAAATTCTGTCAATCGACACAAACTGTTTTGATTCGACAGGCTGGACTCAAGCCTAGCACCTCCATTAATAGCAGGAAGCAAAAAGCTGGGTGCAGATAGTGGGACAAGTAACATGGCTGGAGGAACAAATGGGAAAGAAAAGAGGATAAAAGATATTGAAATTGCTCACCTCAATGACTGAGTCAGGAAGTGGAAGGATGGGGGAATAAATCAATAGCCAGTCAAAGAATGAAAGGGAGAAGCGGTTAAGGACTCCGCAGAATGATACAGGCGAGTGCAGAGCCAGCCATGTTTAGGGAGAGAAATAGCGAAGGGGGGAGGACAATGGATGGACAGAATTAGAATGAATCGGGAAGAATGGAAGGGAATGGTTGTTGAAAGCTCCACAGACTTAAGAAGCACGCTCCCAAGGCGAGTGCAGCGCTAGCTAGGATTGGGGAGAGTGGTAGAGAAGTGGGAGATGATGGATGGATGGACAGAAATAAGAGGGATAGGATGGTGGGAAATGTACTCACTGTGGGGTTTGACCATTGTTAAGCTATTAAGGGCTCAGGGAAATACAGTACCCTTTTTTAATGCAATTTAGGGGTGCCTATACTCCTAGGAAATTATCCTTTGGGTAGAACGACTTCAAACAGAAGCTGTGGTAAAATTCAGCTTTAAACAGTGCCTATGATGGTGGCTGCCACCAAAAAAATCTAAAAAGTGAGGAGAATTGTTTAATAGCATGAGTTACAATTTATAGCACCATTCACCTATTTTTTGAAGCATCTGCAGGACCAGAATGGATTTTCCAAGGCAGAACACGGTGATTGATGGACTTGCCGTGTTGATGGAATCATATTCATGATGATGCCAAGCGGTCTGGGGGAGATGTACCCACATTGGAGAGGTTGTAAGCATTTCAGAGATGTAATCCAGGGAAGTTGCAGGCAACTGCACGAAGTTGTATTCAAAAGTCACAAAAGAGTTGTAAGTTGTATGTAAAAACCCTGTAAAATGCACGTAATTTTTGGACAGTATATCGCCCATACGGACACAAAACCCCCATCGCCACTGCCTGCAGTCGCTACAATCCCACCCGCAGATTCGGTACCGTCAGATAACGACAGGTTCTATGCCGCAGGTCATTTATTATCTAGCTAACAACATATTTCTAGATTTGATCAGCGCACTTCAAGCTGATCTAACTCAATGCAACGAGGAGCAAGCGGTGAAGTACTGATGGTGTTCAATAACAGTTAACTTTCATTAATTCACGGATGTAGAGTCATTGAAGCGCTTAAGCCGAAGGCTATCGTTGTGGATACTGAAACAGCTTTCTGGAATGCGTACAAAACTCTAGTGGGCGAACATGATAGAGAATTTCTCGAAAAATATAGCACCGATCTCGACGCATCCCTCATTTTTGCAAGTAACATTTGATTGTTACATTTTCCTACAAGCCTAACCATATTTCAGGCTGGTCTTTTCTCGACAGTCAGGTCTGCATTTATCATCCAGATCCAATCCGAACTTCGGCAAGACCCCAACGATATCACCCAGGACCTCCTCCGCCTCTTAATTCACAATTCCAACAGTTCGTTGTCTCCAGATGCCAACACTTCCACTCTTGATAAGGGACCCCCTCCGACCTCGTCTTCGCCCAAGGCCTCCTCTACATCAGTCTATGCTGCACGCTATTGGCGGCGCCATTCGCCGTTCTCGGGAAGCAATGGCTGATGCATTACGGAGGGAACAGGGACCCGGGAGTCCTCAAACCGTGGGGCCTCCAACGCCAGCGCAAAGTCGACGGTCGCAACAAATGGAGATTTGTTGCAGCCCTGCAGGCGGCTCCATACCTTCTGCAGATGGGGTTGGGAATTTTTGGGTTAGCCCTCTCCATTTACTTGTGGACAATTCGCCAGTCTTCTTCCACCATCATTGTGACGATGTTCTCGGTAGGGGGAATCATTTCATACATAGCCTACGTGGGATCTGCGATTCTGGATTCCGATTCTCCTTACCAGGCCCCACTGGGTGTTGCTCTGGCCTTCTTATACAAGAGGCACATTAAAAAGATCTCGGCTGTTTTCACCCCTATACACCAATTCATGACGCAATCACTTCCACTCTTCCTAAACTGAAGAGTGATACTAAGGACGGTAACACCCCTCTGTTCTCCGGATCCCCGCCCCCACCGTCACCTGCCGTTCCAGCAGTCTTGTGGGTTCTGGAGACATCGACAAATCCGGACTAAATTTCCGCTGCGGTGGCAATGGCTACAGAGTTGCAATGGTTGCAAGGTGGGTTTGGTGTCGCATTAGATCGCTTGGAGGACACCTTCTGGGCGTCTTTCACTGGCACATGGGATGTGCAAGTTCGGGATGGCTTTGTGCAGGTCGCGATCAACTGTGGGCGGGCGTATGCAACGATCAAATTTGCCTCAGGCCAAGGTGACCTGCCCGATAGAGATTATTTCTTGATAAAAGATCAGGAACTCTATTTACCCGCCGGCACACCGGAATCACTCCAACTTGTTGAGCTGCGCAATGTATTCGAAACGTGGAAAGGATCTCGTGAATGCTTCTGCAGTGCCCGTACACAGTCTAGCATGGACTGGGTTCTCCGTGTTCTTCCATACACAATATGGGATATGTCGGAAAAGGACAACTATTTGCAGACCTGGCTCGAAGATCTTCCGGAAAAAATGGGAAGTCCAGCTCATTATGCCAATTACTTGATCTGCATGAGTGCTCTTTTGGGGATCTGGAATGGCTGCATTGGCGTGATCTCGGGCTGAAGGACAAAAGGTGATTGAGCCGTTTGTTGAACATTGAACCTTCATGTTTGCTGAATATCGAGCAGCAAACATGTAGAACTCCTGACAGAACATCTTCTCAAGGCTCTCGTGCGATTGTTGGCCCATCACTCAATGGATATCATCGTCGTAAACAAAATCCTTCAATTAACGGCCCAAAGTGCGGCCAACTGCGGCCACAGCAACTACGATCACAACGTTAGGGCGACCACATATATGTTTTGCTCTTCACTTGTTCAACACGATGGATCGATCGATGTGGCCGCAACTGCACTTTCCCTTGGGGAACAAAAATCCGCGGTACCCCACGATGTGACTTGGGTATACACGGCTTTGGAAGAAATTGACTCCTCCAGAAATGGGATTGAGTCACAATGGGATGACACACTCAACCAGACCATACTTCAACTTCTCTTAACGACGCGAGCAAATTTCCAAAGCCGTCTAAGAGGGTGCTCAGGGTGGTAATCGACGCCCTTACCGCGGCACTACCTATTTCAGCCCAAGCATTCAACCTTCTTGATCAGGCACACAACTGGTTCACCGAAGCAGATACGAAAGTGGTGATGCGGGAATACTCTGTGTGGCGCAGAATGGGAGATGCCGCACTAAAAGATCCAATCCAGATGGGATGGTCTTACATTGACGTGGGTGCAAGACTGGAATCCGTATATGCGCCGCGACCTCCCTCAGTGGATCACGGTATACTTTATAACATGGGGGGCACCAGGGCTACGAATGCCTCCGTTCAAATTATGTCTTCGTCCTCAGCCTCATATGGGGAGGAAACTACTCCGGGGCATATGACTTTATGAATAATTCGGAGAGGACTTGGGCGGTGACCTTGATTTCGCTGTCGAATGTTTGGGAAAGTTTCAATTTCTCCGACTACCAAGCCTTGCCTGATCTCTATCGGCTGGCCAAGTACACAGTATCCACTGCACTGGAAGCGCATTATGTGCATCTCCCAGACTTTCATGGTGAGCATGTGTCCATAATGATCTCTCTTAATTTCGAGTCGTAGCATACTTCGTCACTACGTAGGATGAGGATCTTCGTCACTTGATGGGAAAAGTTGATCAGGTGTCTAAGCAAGTTCGTGAGATCAGAATAAGCGAAGGAAAGTTCGTCGGATGTGCTCCCGAAGCTGTGTGTGCACTCTTTTCCTTCATTTGCGTGAAGAGAACCAACCATTTGATGCCCCTCCCCTCCCTCGCTGCGCTCGGGGGGTCCCCCGAGCCGGGGCATCTCAGGTTGGCACACTAAAGCCTCGTTCACGTGGAAATTTCTGTTCCCAACCCTAAACTCTAACCAACCCGAACCCGAACCCGAACCTTACCCCAAACCCTAACCGGTGAAGACCCGCAGTTAGGGCGCGCTGCGCTTGCCCTAACTGCTCGAAATGGGGTTACAGGTGGATACAGAACTGTTGGCATCAGCCACCCGACGAACTTGCCCCATCAAACGACGAAGATCCTCATCCTACGTAGTGACGAAGTATGTGGGGGCTCCTTAATTTCCGAGCCACCTTCTGCACACGCCTCGGGGTCGCGCTTTCCCAAGCTGCAATAAATGCCAAAAAAGCAATATCCGATGAGCAAGCACAGAATGAACCCCATTAGAACCCAGGTACCCAAAGTACCAGACACAGACAGCTCTTGGAAGGGGCAGGGAGGATTTTGGAAGAGATGGGTCAGGCGCTCAAATCCGAGCCAGATGTGCGCGGAGAACAGGCGGAAAAATGGTACTGGGACACTCTCCGAACGAAGTTCGAAAAACAAATAGCAGTCTTAGAGGAGTCGCTGAAGGAGCAGCAGAGTGGCCAGGTTGCAGTGGCGGCGGAAGTCGAAATGACATAGGAAAGCGCACGAAGAACGAAGCAGATACAGACCTTTTCGATGACGGGGCAGGGAGTCCTATTTAATGCTTGATTTTTCAATAACGCAGTTGCTCAGTGAAGTATGAGAGAGAGACGATGATAATTTCCATCAATAAGTTTCACCAGAGCCGCACCAAGAGAGCAGAAAATTATGGCAACAGCAAAAGCACCCTGGTGAAAAAAGGCTCATTGATAAATCTCGTCTCCATGAATTTTTTTGTTAGTAGGCATGTCCTTGGTACCCTCACCCACAAGCGTCTACAAGCGCCCTTCAAATCAATCAATCAATCAATCAATCAATGTTGCCGCCATCACACAGCCACGCGCCTGATCCGCCTCCCGCTTTCGCCGAGAACCTGGCGTTGACCTTTGATGACTTCAGAGCTCAGATCGAGTCAATCGAATCGAATCAAAATCGAAGTTCATGCTCGTGATATCGAAATAAAGCTACAATGAGGGTGCTACAATATGTGCGTATGCGTAGATGGATGTGGAAAGATTAGACTGTGTGCGTGTACAAGTACGTGGTTGGGTGCGTAAAAGGAGCGTCGTAAAAAGGGAATACAATATCGTGATGAATGCGAAATGAGAGGGAGTGAGTGGCTGTACGTAGCACAGAGAATGAGAGACAGAGAGAGAGATAGGCGCATCAACGCAAGAAGAGAAGAGGAACATGGGCGAGTATCAACGCAAGAGGAAGAGCGAGTGTCAACGCCGTAAGTAGGACCAAGAAGAAGGTAGATAGGAAAAAAGATGGAGGGGAGGAGGTGGGAGGATCACCGCAAAAACATCTCCACCGAGATCGGCTTGCGCCTCATCCCCCCGCTCTCGCTGCTGCACGCGCTCCCGCACTCGGACGCGCTGTCGTTATGGACTGACGGTGAGTAGTTCCAGCTCGCGGACGATGCGGCCGAGTCTGGCCGGCGGACGCGAGCAGGGTAGACGGGCGAGGAGGTGGCGCCGATGGGCATCGGGGGCAGTCGCGACTTGGGCTTCTTGTCTTTCGACTTGGAGGTGGAGCGGGATTTGATGGAGGGGGATAGCGACGGCGCTGAGAACACGTCCACCATGCCGCCCAGCAGCGACGGCGTCGCGGGCGGGCACCCCACGACGAGCACGTCCGCGGTCGTGATCTTCTTTCCCCCGCCGAGCCGCAGGTTCAGGCTCTTCCTGCCGCTAGTGGGGCTCGCGTTCGTGCTGGAGGCAGAAGCCTTGGCCTTGAACGACGACTTGGGCGACGTACTGAGTGGGAAGTACCGTCTCGCAATCGCGAACCCGCCGAGCTTCGGCGAGTGCACCGCGTGTGCCGAGTGCACGGAGGAGAGCGTCGAGGAGGACGAGCTGTTGCTGCGGGGGTGTGAATGCGGTGCTGGAGGAGGGCGCTGGGCGCGTATGCCACCCGGTGTACCCGTAACTCGGGCTCGGCTCCCAGTCGCTCTCTGCATCGTCGCCGCCCTCGTTGTACCCGTACCCGTACTCGTACTCGTACTCGGACCCAGACGTGTACTCCAGCTCGTCCAGTGCGTCTGTGGAGTGCACCTGGTCGTCGAAAACAGCGGACGCGGGCGTGCTCGGCGCGGACTCCGACCCGGACGCGGATTCGGAGGAGGGCGAGGGCAGCGCGACGACGAGGGGCGAGAGGGGCACGTCGCCGTACGCAGCATCGTCATACACATCTGAGGCCCACTCCGCGTCGTCGTCGGCACACACATCAGCCGGCACGCCCTGCGCGGCGCGCGGCGGGGGGAGAAGAGGGCAGAGAGCGGGGGCGGTGGGGTGGAGCTGGCGCTGCGAGTGCGCGCGGGGGAGAGGAGGGGGTGCGGGTGGGACGAAGTGTACTCCTCCGGCTCGCATGGCGGAGCGTACTGCTCCGCGGGATTCAACCCCGCAGACGACGCACACGCGGACGGGAGCGGCGGCGAGAGCAGCAGGGGCGCGTACGCGGCGTAGTCGGTGGCGAAGGCGAACTCGCCGCTAAGGTAGCGCGAGGCGGTGACGTCGCAAGGGATTGGTGTGCGCGGCGGGGGACGGGAGGGGGGCGTCGAGATGGAGGTGCGGCGCGAGGCGGCTATGCGGCGCGAAGAGGACAGGGACATGGACATGGGACGCGAGAAGTTTATTGGCACGCCGGTGGGCGAAGGGGGGAGCACGACAGAGTCGCGCGGTCCGCGGCTGCCGGGTGTCCGTTCCGCTTCGAGGTGAGGGTGCGCCTGCGGGGGGATGGTGATAGTCAGCGCGGGGACTTGCCCTTGCGTCTGTGTTTCGGCTTGCACTTGCGGTGGTACTTGTGCTGGCGCAACAGGAAAGGGGCGGGGTGAGGGTGGAGGTGGGCGGCGTAATCCCATTCACATTCTGCCTCTGCCTGAGTTATCGTGTGGGATGTACACCGCATGAGGGGCACAGGCGGCGCGTCGAACGTGGGGGAGGGCGAAGGCGACGTGGACAGGCCCGAGGTCCTCCTCGACGATGATATGCAGCGGTGCCTGCACGACGCTCGTGAGGGTTCCCCTGCGGGTGTGGATACGCGACTGGCGCTTTACATATGAAGACACTGTATTTTATTTTATTTAATTCGGCTGATGTTCAGAGACAAATAGGGTACGCACAGCTCATGGTCGTCCGTGTCGTGAAATACAGAAGAAAGGTCGTCAATATGGGATCCAGATAGGTGGTCCTTCAGATGATCTAGAATCCGTTCTTGCACCTCAGCCGGAATGGCCGTAGCGGTCATGAGTTTGGCTGTGTTTAGATTTAATCATGTCATCAATCACGGTAATTTCCGCTTGCTCGACTTCCACCAGGCCTGCTCTTCTTGAATACAAGGTAGGGCGGTGGCAGCCTTTGGATAAATATCTGACGCGCTATTCCGCGTGTAAACGTCGTTTTTATTCTGTTTCTCTCTTGCCATGGCCCCAGCCTCAGCCCTCTCGGAAACAAATCACCTACGCTCAGAAACACAATCGGTATAAGCCTTCTAAGATCATTTCTGCGTCCTCTCCTCTGAAGGAAATTGACGACTCAGACCACTACACGACTCACGAGGAGTTATCGCACAGACTGCTGAAATGCGCCCGCCGCTCATCCAATCCCGAAGTATTCTCCGCAAAGAAGCTGAAATCCTCCGGAATCACTCCCATGGGATCGCCACCGCAGTACGAAACCCCTCACCCGTCTGCGCTGACAGAGGAGCAGAAGTTCAAGCTCAACTCGTCAAAAGGACTCCCCATGCATCCAGACCAATTTTCTCTTCCTGTCGGTCGTCGTGTCAGTTCTCGCACTGCTTCCGGAAATCTGAAAGAAAACGTCGCCCGCCCCTCCCGTAATAAAGATAAATTCCTCGACAGTCCCTTCAATAGTCGCCCCAACTCTGCGGCTTCGTCTCCTCGCAAACGACCCCTTGCTATCCCACCTCGCTTTCTTACGAACTCTGCTGACCCTACCCTCAGACGCACGCTCTCTGACACCAACTACAATCCCAACATCCCCCAAAGTGCGAGCACGAACACCTCCCCTACGCACTCCCATTCTCCCACACGGATCCGTCGTCGCTCTGCCCCCAGCCCTCCTCGCCCGGGAACATGGATTCCCACAGAAACGAACGTCGGCAGTTTCGACTTCAACTTCCATTCTGCACCCATGAACCCTTTCCTGCTTCGCTCTTCGATGAACGAGATCGACTTCAACCGTCCACCGTCCTCCCTTTCCATCTACGGCGACTCTGAGTCCAAATTCTTTAACGAAGCTCTGGGCATATCGGCCCCCGCCTTACTTAAACACGCATATAGTCTGGGTTCTGCCCTCGTGGACAACGAGGATGGTGATGATGAATGCGGACAGCCCGACCTCACGATGACCCCGGATGCCATGGACGTCGACGCTCCCTCTTCCCCCGGCATGAAACCCACGCGGATGCGCGAACGCAGTCCCTGGCTCAGCGACAGTATCATCTCGCCTCCAGTTTTGCAGGAATGGAATCGCCCTCCGCAAGAACGTGCATATAATTTTCGCTTGGTCTCGGGCCTGGCCTGGCTGCTTTCGTTCCTGGCGGAGAACAAGTCGAAGATCCTGTCTTGCGTCGCAGCCAGAACGCCACCGACGGCGACCACCTGAAGCACATGTTCGATGGATTGGATTTGGGTACCGATATCTCCCCTTGATTATATTTTCTCGGGTTAACCCATCTTCCAGCTCCGAAATCCCGCTTGCTCAATACTCGCACCCGCTCGCTCGACTCTCCTGGCCTCGATATCGTTACGGACGTATAAAAATAGGACTTCTATTGAACTTCTATACAACAAACTGTGGTAAATCCTTGTAGTAGCAACATCAGATGGTAAGAGCATTCAGTCTGTCAAATATTTACTCCCTAAAGTTTCCCCACACCGATGTTTTGGGCATTGCAGCGAGTCTAAAATATATTCGGAGTCTTCCGGACATCAATCACTGATGTTCCGAAAGAGGTAACTCAACCCAAGTGACTCCATTGAGTGCCGCCAGTGAGCCTAGGGCTGTATTATAGATGCTAAAGATACAGCAAATCATTAGATGGAGTTTCTGAGCTGCAGAAAAGTGTTTTCGAGCCATTCTAGGCTCTTTTGTGAGAGAGTGAAAAAGTTTTTTTGGCGGTCGCCCGGGACCCCCAACCCTATATCCAAAATTAGAATTCCGACGGCCCCTTGATCGAGCTCCATCAACCGAACAACAACTGTAAGCATCGTCAATAAGTATTTGGGAAGAAATTCCCTGGGCACCATCGAGGCAGACTTCTACAGTGAAATACTGAGAATAAACTTGAAGGAGCCACCGGCTCGAGATTAAACTCGTCTAAACCTCAACTATCTGGGCAACTCTTGGTCGTCGCCTTTTCAGCAATCTGGTATTCTTCTTGAGATTGATCTGTATGTTTTTCTTGCCAACCACCAGGAAGATTCTTTTTTTTTAAAAAAAACACGGATGCAGAATACCATGAACGGCGGGCTCAGCTGGGATTCACCTATGGAATGGACCTTAGTGAGTATGTATTTGAAGATTAATTAATTAATTCGTGCCATCAGGGAATAAGCAAGCCCCCTTTTTGTAGGCCGGGCACCGGCATACAAGACATATTGTTCATGTCAAACTGCAGAACTAAATATATATTTCGCTGCGCTGAGCCTTGTTCTAGAGGAGTGACAGTTGACTGGTGAGGTTTGGGTGAGGTTCAGTGACGGTATGGGTCACTATGCCTGGCTCGGAAGATATCCAAACTGCTCCCATGGGTAGGTATTTGGTCTATTATCGGATAATTCTATTTGGAAACCCCCGCACTGGTGGCGGGATTAACAAAACTCGTAATGCACGTACATTGCTAGACTCGTAACCAGCCCTACGTTGAGTAACTAGACAGCGGAGGAGCATGCAAGTTATTTTAAGTTGATCCGATGAAAATTGACAAAGAAAAAAAAAATGCATTATTGCTGTTTGCAAAATAGTTGGCCAAACTGCCTTTTTGAGAAAACCAGCCTTTTTTAGTGCGAAACGTAGTTTCGCCGTATCTCGCTCAATTCCTATGATATCCTTGTGAAATAAAGTGTTTTCGAACAGTACTCGATCGTCCAAAGGCGATGAGCAAGAAACCTAAGCGTTCCAAGCATTATTCATGATTCTAGCTAAAATAAGTGTCATTTGGACTATTTCGCGCACAGCTCGACAACGCGGCCAGATATCGACGAACAAAAAATATAGACACCTTCTATGAGGTCCTGCCAATGTCGCTACGTTGCGATTTCGGCGCCAGACTCGCCAGACGTCGTCGCCGTTGCTGCTCAAGCTGGGTCACACGAGTGACCCGACGTGCTTCGTGACTTGGCTTCCACTCTCACACATTTCTGACTCAATCCTGCTCAAACTATGCCGAAGGGCGTCACCATTGCTGAATCGATGTGCTGGACTGTTGTGCGGATGCTGGCCTGCCGCAAGAGCCCCGGGGAAATCCAAGCTTTCACGGATGTCAGTCCCCGTCAACAGCGTCGGATTTGGAAGCGCTGGCGTGAAACCTCGGACGTGAAGTCTACCCGTGAAGGCCCTGATAGGAGGGGCAGGCCCCGCACCTTGACTTCACAAGACGTTGCTGTGTGTTTTCTCCTGTGGCTTGTAAATGTTCCGCGCAGCTCAGAGGCATCAGTTTCTGCAGGGATCTGTCGACAGGACCTGTGACACTTATCTGGAGGAACTTCAGGAGTCTTTGGGTGCTATTTGTGGTGTGGAAGCATCCCAGGCAACTATTTGGCGCACGTTGCAGCGCAAAGGATACCGTATGAAGAAGGTAGTGTCTATTTATATATCAGAGCGCGCTCTTATTCTTCCTTCCAGATAACACGTAAAGCCATTGAGCGCAGTGTACGCAAGCGGGCAAAATACACCTTCAAGATTGGATGCCAATATACCTCTGACCAGCTCGTGTTTGTGGATGAAAGTGCCGCCGATCGACGAACAACGTACCGGGGCTATGCCTGGGCTTTTGGAGGTAACCGGGCCGTCCGCAAGGCATTTTTTGTCCGTGGACGCAGGTAAAGGTCTTGATATATGCTTTGGAAGTGTACTCACCATTGTCAGGTACTCTGTTCTTCCTGCGTTGTCACTGGACGGCATTCTTTGTGTCGACATTGTTGAAGGATCCTTCAATAAAATACGTTTTGCACGCTTTATTGATGGTCTTCTGGACCAAATGAATCCCTTCCACTCCCAAACTCCGTCATCGTAATGGACAACTGTCGTATCCACAAGTGCCCCGAGGTTCTGGACATGATTATCGAGCGGTAAGCTCTCCTGCTGTCATGTACCTGACACTTATTGATCCTATTTACTTAGCGGGATGCTGTACGAGTTCCTCCCCCCATACTCCCCAGACTACAACCCAATAGAGCTGGCATTCTCAGCAATCAAGGCCCATATACGCCGCAATGGAGGAATAGTACGGGCTGCTATGAATGATGCTAATGATGTGGATGTATACATTCGGCTTTCAGAAGCAGTATATACAGTCACTGCAGAAGACGCTGCCGGCTGGTTTTGTCACGCTGGATATTGAATAAATAATATGACATTGGACAAACTACTGGCCAGTAAGATCAATTTTAGTTAGGTGTAACGGGGATAACCCTCAGCACGCAGACACTTCTTCTCCCGCTTTCGAATCATAGCTATGTCTGCTGCAGCGTACGCCACAATTTTGGCTGCAGTCCCGTGCGCCATACCAGGAATGAGACACGTCAAATCCATGATTTGGAGTCCTTCGAGATCGACAATACGGATGTACTTCTCGTGATCGAAATCATCAGCAAACTGAATAAAGTTATGCCCGTCGCGGCCCCGTGATCCATCATCGAGATTCTGCAGCCAATTTTGCAAGCGTGGAAACAGCTGGCTGTCTTCGACTTCCTCAATAGGATCTGAGCTGGGTATATCGTAATGGTGTCTGTGCCGCGGAGCCTGTGGTGTCTGGTACGGCGGCCACGGTGCATAGGGATATGGGCTAGGATAGGGATACGACGGCGGGCCAGGGAATGCCGATGGCATTGGTGCAGCCTGTGCAGCACTCTTTCCACTGGCTACTGGCTTGTCGCCTCCTATCTGGAGCTTCGGCGGCGGTGTTGTCGTCGATGTGTAGCCATTTTGTTGCAGAATTTATTAGTAAGGACACATCGTACGGGAGAGAAACCAGAGTTACCATAAAAATAGCCCAGGTTGATAGATCTTGCTTTGAAAGCTTGACGTGTCCTGTAGTAAACTTCAGACAACCGTGCCCTCCATGCTCAGTACAGGTGTTCGCCGACTCAAGCTCAGCCACAATCTGGGGCATACTCTTCTTCCCAGACCTCACCCTTTTTCCATCAACCTGTTCATCGCCAGTTCCTGCTTCAGACTCCGAGGAGTCCTCTCCCGTTTCTATATCCGTACGTATGTCAGCTGCATGTCGGCATTGAGGTGTAATGCTTACACGTTTCTTCTCCTTGGCGCCTTTCTTAGCAGGTGCCATCTTCCCTTTACCTTTACCTCCAACTACATCAAGATCTTCAATTCGACAATGAATTCCTTCTGAGATTTTGTAGTCTTCACGGTACGCCTTGCGATACTGACTAGCTCCATCAGATGGATCCGACTCGACAGATGTGAGAACACGGCGCTACGGGGCTGGGTGCTGAACCGATAGGCGACGTGGACTTTTTTAGGGGGGAGAGACATGATATCTGCGAGTTTGGCCACCAGGTCAGAGTACGGGATGTCGGAGTAGACTGTCATCGACTCATTGGCTCCTTCAAAGGGAACAGAGAACTTGAGCTCAAATCGTTCTTCGCCTGCACGCGCTGAAACGGTGCACCCAAGTATAGTCGTGAAAAGTATAATCTCAAGATATGTGCAAGACGCACACAAAATGAACTACACCTAACACACACACACTACTACTACTTGACTATATTGGTGCTTCTATGACTAGGGTCCTCTCAATCAGAATTGAGTAAGATGAACCGTAGACAGTTGCAATAAATGACTATAGATCTAACTGTGCCCTTTGGAATAATCACGAGTATCACTCGAGAATCTTGACTATAGTCTCTCACAAGAGAAACACTATCTTTGGGGTGTTTGGATGGAATGAAACACAGTCGCGAGTGTACTTGAACAACTCCGACAACTTAAGCCACACTTGGACTGAACTTTAGGTCACTTGAGACCGTCTTAGACTTTACTTCTTGGTACTTAGACTGGCAACCGAACTCAAAGGAACGATATCAACAGCTATCCTCCGTCTTGACACCTAGTCGCGACTCTTAAAGGACCACTTCGGTACAGACTTGACTGTTTCTTATGACTTTCTTATTCAGCTTACTTTGCTGGGACTTTGGTTATCAAACAACTATGTTCTGGTTCTATATATATCTTTGCTAAAAGTAGTACAACTTCGAAATGTGTTTTAAACAAATCTCCGCGTAAAACCCAGACGTGCACTGACCCCGTGACCCACAACCAATGACGACAATAGTCACGGCTATAGTAGCTGGGAGGAAAATACAGTCCAGAATCGCGTTATTCTACTGAGACTTTATACTAATTTACAATCTATTTTAGTACATGCCAGATAAGGAAAATGAGTAATAGAAATGAGGTATATGGTCCTTTTATCCGTCTATCAACCGCGTTTGATCGGAGATCTGCGGCCTGTGGCCTATAGGATTCAATTCCGACAGTCTAGACCTAGTTCCGAAAGTTCCGGAGAGCCTTCAGCATCATCTATCTTAGTCAAGGCAAGATCCGGAGCGATCTAGACCGCCTTGACGCCATATTGCGTGCTTTCGACCTAATCATGACAACCATATCTTTCATGTGAATGTCTGATCAGATTGTCGGATCTTCTCGGACTTCATCGGGAATCCTCGGATTGACTCGCTTAGTCAACTGGTTCACCATCTGACATGTGATCATACTCTCGGAGCTCGCCCGAAGGTCTGTTTTGGTAGTCGCGACTCTTCCATTATTCACGACTGTTTATCTGTGCCTGAGAATTACTATTTCCCATACGACTCGGAGTCATGACTATTATCTTTAGTCACGACAAGACTATATTGGCCCAAAATCCCCGCAGAGGTCTATGATCTTTGTGTAGCAGTGTTTAAATAAATATGGATATTCATACAATCTCCTTGGTATGGTTTCTAGTGATCCTGCATGCTACCCGCCCTCACATATGAGTTATGGCCACTATCAGACGACTACTCATGACTAACTCGCTGAACACTGTACTGACCCCACATTGTTTAGAGTATCGTATACAGTCGCAGTATGGTCAATCCTTTGTATTCCATCACATCTTTGAGACTCAATCAGCAGCTCGGAGCTCACTCTGACTCTAATTGTGTACCACCGAGCGGTAAGATGATCGGTTTAGACTGAGTTTCGCCAAATTGTAAGCGTGTTTTCATTTCAGCCGTCTCAGCGCGTCAATACTGGTTCTCGCAGCGATGCCTGACATACCATCAGATTCATCTTGTTTCTCGCTGTCATTTTCTGAGGAATGCTGGTCTTCGTCCTCAAAAAGCTGGTCCTGGTCACCATTATGTCCCTCTAGCCTCCCCCCCTCTGGCTCGTTTACTTCCACCCCATCTGAGAAGACTCCATCCTGAGGACGTGCAGTCTTCCCAATCAGGAGATCTTCTGTCTCCGAGTTTTCTTCGTCCTCGGATGAAAGAGCAACACATCGCTCCTTCATATATTTAGCCACAGCAGCTCGAAGCTCCTTCTTGGTGAGCTCTGGGGGTGGTGTAATTGCCAAGTCTGGGCTCGAAGGCGCTGCGGCTGCGTCAGGTCCGGCCGACTCGCGCTGCGGAGTTTTTGGGCCAATGAGACGCAGCTTGAGAGTGGGCTTGGGCAGTACTGTGTTTGTTTTCTTCTTTTCCTTCGCTTGGACAAGCTTCTTGCCTGTTTTTTGCCTAGAGCTGCCTCCCATGGTGATCGTAGAGGCAGAAGTCACAAAGCGCGTCGGGTCACTCGTGTGACCCAGCTTGGGCAGCAACGGCGACGACGTCTGGCGAGTCTGGAGCCGAAATCGCAACGTAGCGACATTGGCAGGACCTCATAGAAGGTGTCTATATTTTTTGTTCGTCGATATCTGGCCGCGTTGTCGAGCTGTGCGCGAAATAGTCCAAATGACACTTATTTTAGCTAGAATCATGAATAATGCTTGGAACGCTTAGGTTTCTTGCTCATCGCCTTCGGACGATCGAGTACTGTTCGAAAACACTTTATTTCACAAGGATATCATAGGAATTGAGCGAGATACGGCGAAACTACGTTTCGCACTAAAAAGGCTGGTTTTCTCAAAAAGGCAGTTTGGCCAACTATTTTGCAAACAGCAATAATGCATTTTTTTTTTCTTTGTCAATTTTCATCGGATCAACTTAAATAACTTGCATGCTCCTCCGCTGTCTAGTTACTCAACGTAGGGCTGGTTACGAGTCTAGTACATTGCAGGCACGGCGCGGCACAATAATTGAACGGTGAACCTAAAATTCTCCCTGGCAAAAAGAGGACCTCAACGGTGAAAATCATATTCAAGTTTACAGTTTTTTTTTAACAGCTCCCCCTCCATTCCATATCTATATCTATCCACAAGGCTTTGGTTTCTTCTGCTCCGAGTCCCAAGCGACAAATATTGCCATCAGACAGGGGTCCCACGGCGGGACGATCAAACAAATAATGCCATCGTCAGTCGCAGTCACCGATAAGCAACTTGCGCTTTTTGAGGCCGACCACTGCCAAAGTTTTTTCCCTGACGCGTCCCTGTGATGGGCAAGCCTTCTGCCGTACCAACGCAAATCCTACAAGCGTTCACATCGTCCTGTGGCAATTCCAAGGCGCAGTGTTAATTTGTATGCGTTGATGTAAGGTGTAAGTGGAGCGAGCGCTGGACCCGTCAACCGCACCGTCTACATCGGCAACCTGCCGCCCAGCGCGTCCGTCGACGAGCTGCTCAACCTCGTCCACTTTGACCCGCTCCGCGTGCTCCCCGAGAAGAGCTGCGTCTTCCTCAGCTTCCTCGACGCGCCGACCGCCAAGGCGTTCTTTCGGATGCCGGCTTGCGCAGGCTGACGCTGCACAACCAGGAGCTCAAGGTGGGCTGGGGAAAAACCGAGCGCCGTCCCCGCGCAAGGTGCTCCAGGCGACCACTCAGAGTGGCGCCAGCAGGAACGTGTACCTCGGCGGGCCTCGACGAGGGCATGACGGAGGAGATTGCTGCGCGATGAGCTGGGCCGCTTTGGTCTCCAGGTCAAGATCGTGCGCGACAAGGGCATCGGCTTCGTCCAGTTCCTGAGCGTGGGCGTAGCGACCAAGGTGAGGGTTTTCTGTACCCTTTTCCCTTGGTTAACTCTTCTCCCCCAGGTCGTAAGCACCCTCCCGCCTGGGCCGGCAAGCGCGTCAACTATGGCAAGGATCGCTGTGCCTAAGTCCCAAGGCGCAGCAGGGCCGCCGCGCAGAGTCTGATGATGCAGGCAGGCGCGGTGCGTGCTTTTCCTCCATTCATTTCGTTTCTTGTTTGCTGGGGCTTTTTTTTGGTGCTTTTTTTGGTGCTTTGGTGGGCCTTTGGAGAGGATCGTTTCGTCGATGCGTCGCCGTGTTGCTTTGCTTTTTGTTTTGTTTTTTTTGCTCGTCGTTTCATTTTGTGTCCTCTCTCTGCTTTTTGTTTCGTGTGGGACGAGCGCCCTTGCTGAGCTGTTGGCGCACGTCATCGTTGTGTAGGGGTGGCGCGTGCGCTTCTCATCCTTGCGTGGGCGCCTTTCATCACGATGCGCATGTAGACGCACGCGGTTTATGCGAGCGCTTCCCGGCGCTCCAGTGGAGCCGTCAATGCCAATGTCGTCTCGCTGCCCGTTATGTTCTCGCCGCCGGGAAAGGGGCGCGCCTCTTCTCGTCGCTGGCGGGCGTGCGCTTATGGGCGTCGTGAGTGGAATGGGCGTGACGCCGATAGTCCTTGGCTCGGGCCCCGTCTTTGCTTCGACGTTCACTTCCCTTACCTCGCTTTTTTTCCCCCTCCGCGGCCGCTTGGGCAGGCGTTTTCCGGCGTTGTAGGTGGGGCGAGCGCTTGTCAGGGTTGTGGGGGGTTGTCGTCAATGTCGTCTCGCCGTTGGCTGCGTTCTCTCGTGTCCGCCCACGTTTTTTCCCCCTCCGCAGCCGCTTGGCTGCGCGCGTTCCGGCGCTGTGGGTGGGCCGGCGCTCTAGCAAACGCAGCGCGCTGCGCTCCTCGCAGACGTCCTCCCATTTCTTGTTCTTCTTACTCCCAAGTCCGTGTGGTTGCGAGGGGGCTACAGCTCGAGTGGGAGCGGGTGGATGGGGGGACGTTATCTTGACGCGTCGTCGTCATTGCTTATGCACCTTTTTTTCGCTTCCCCCCCCCACCCCACCCCCCCCCCCCCCCCCCCCCCCCCCCCCCCCCCCCCCCCCCCCCCCCCCCCCCCCCCCCCCCACCCCCCCCCCCCCCCCCCCCCCCCCCCCCCCCCCCCCCCCCCCCCCCCCCCCCCCCCCCCCCCCCCCCCCCCCCCCCCCCCCCCCCCATCCCTTCTCCTGCTCCTACACCTACTCATCCATATCACCACAGGTCCAAAACCAATACAACTCGCCCATCTCCGCGCACCCGGGCTACGCCCCCAGCCCCGCGCGCGCGCACGGCCAGCAGCAGTAGGAGAACGGCGAGCCCGCGAGCCCGCACATGCCCAGCGCGAGCTACAAGTTACAAACTGCTTAATGGCGGGAATGGCGGGTGCGTCTGCTCTTCCTCTCACTCACCTTCCCTTCTTTCATTACTACGGCTATACCTATACTTATGCTAACGCCCCCACCAGGTACGCCAACGGGCAAGGCAACAACGCCAACGGGGGCAGGAGGCAAAGCCCGTACACACCGTACACGCCCAAGCCATTCTCGCCGGACGCGCTGAGTGCGATGATGAATATGAATATGTTTGGGATGGGGATGGCGGGTGGGGGGATGAGTCCGGGGGGGAGGGGGGGGCTGATGAACCCGATTAGTCCAGGGACGGTGATGGGTGGGTTTTTTTGTTTTTTCTTCTCGGTTTTGCTTCTTCTTTCCTTTTTATTTCACTTCGCCTGCGTCTTGTCCCATCGCTCGTCGTCTCTTCGTATCCCACTCCCAGTCTTTCACGGTGCCCCCGTCGCCTTCTTGTAACGCTTTCTCGGCCCCTTCGTCATCCCTCCATCCCCCTTCCGCTCCCTCCTACCACTCCTGCTGCCCTGCCCTTCCTCTCACCGCTCGCACTTTGTCTCATCCCTCCGCTTGCTCCTCCTTCGCTCTTCCCTCGTTGGCATTGACTGCCCTCTTTTCCTTACCCTCGTTTCCGTTTCCCCTTCCTCTTCTACCTATCCCTTCTTCCTCTTCGCCTCCCCTCTCCTTTTTTGTCGTTCCCTCATCATCCCTCCTTGGCTCTCCCCCCTCCTTGACATCGCCCCCCTTCCCCGTCCCCCCACCTCTTCGCCGCTACTCTTCCACTGCTTTGCTTGCTATTTCCCTTACTATCGTATCCGTCCCCTTCCGATCCTTACCATCAGCGCCGCCTTCCTTCTTCCTCTCTCCTCCTTCCGCTCCCCTCCCTTCCTTGGCGTCGTCCCCGTTCCCCTCACCTCCTCGTCATTATTCTCCTCCCATTCTTTCGCTCCCTCGTTACCTTCCACATCCTGTGTGTTGCACCCGCGCCCCCTTCTTTCCTTTTTACCGTCTTTCCTCCTGCTTTTTCCACTCCACACCCTCCTCCCCCCCCCCCAGGCGCGATGAACATGGCCTCGCTCGCGAGCGGCGTCATCGGCAGCCGCGCCATCTACCTCAGCAACATCCACCCCGAGACCAGCACGGAGGACCTGTACAACTCGATCCGCGGGGGCGTGCTGCAGAGCGTAAGGTATATGGCGGATAAGCATATTGCTGTGAGTTTTTTTGGCTGTTTGTTGACTCGTTGCGCGATGCTATTGCTGTCGTCCGGCTCCCCCTTGTCGTTGTCCTTATCACCGTCCAGCTTCTTTGACATTCTTGTCGTGGATGTACAGCTTTCACGTACCATCACCCTCCTCCTTTCCTGTCTGCTACCCCCATTTTTCGTCATCCTCCTTGTACCTCTTGCCCTTGTTGTCGCTCCCCACCTCATTCTCACCTTCCCTCATCCTTCTTACGTCGACCACGTACCATCTTCTACTTTGCCACCCCTGTCTTCCTCCCTCCCGTCCAACACCGTTACTGACCCCTTGCCCTACAGTCCACCACCTTCATCGACCCCGCTGCGGCCTTCACCTTCTTCCAGGTGTCGTCGTACCAGGGCCTCACGCTCAACAGCCGCTGCCTCAAGATCGGCTGGGGAAAGAACTCGGGCCTGCTTCCGCCCACCCTCGCGCTCGCCGTGCACGCCGACGCGCAACGTCTACATCGGCAACGTGGAGGATTTGAGGTCTTCAGCGAGGAGCGGCTCAAGGCGGACTTTGGCGAGTTTGGGGACATCGAGCTTGTCAACTTCCTCAAGGAGAAGTACTGCCCTCCCCCTTCTTGCTTTATACCCAGCCTGACCATGATGTGCACAACAACTGCGCGTTGGTGAACTTAACGAACATCTCGAACGCGATGAGTACGCGAACCTGCGGATCGCGCCCGAAAAGGACCGGTGTGCGAATCCGCCGAGGTCGGGCCCACAGGGCGGCTC
>JARJCX010000393.1:0-100685 GCA_029282285.1 Mycena rebaudengoi | reverse complement strand
AGTTCTAACAAAATTTCAAGATTCTCATTTCTCACGTTATGATTCTCTTTTAATTGCCGTTGCATCGTTCGGGCTAAATTTCCGCATTATTTTTGTCCACAACTCAGGGTCTCAGGTAGAATCGGAGCGCGCCCGCTCATTTACAGCCGCTTTTAGAAAAGTATACAGGTTTTGATGGGTTGGTGCTCCTCGCGACAATCGCCACAGCTTTTACTTCCGTCCATCTGTCAACTAGATTCTTTCTTTGATATCCGAAACAGCCATTGGCCTGCTACATTGGTAGCCCTACATACAATGTACAAAACAAATAATGTTCTCGGGCGCAGAAGCGCATATTCTTTACGCACGACGGTAAAGTTCGACGAGGTACCAGTGAAAGCAGAAATCGACCCGATGAACGGCTTGGAGTCGCCGAAGTAGCGCAGGCGATAGAGTCCAGCTGGGAAGGAGCTAGTCAGCAAACGAATCGACCGACACAGCAGGAACAGCCTCACCCGGGGTGTTAGGCTCGATCGTCCTGAAGGAATAACCAGCGTGAGTTCTGGCTCGTTTGGAAAGAACGGCGCTTGTTACTTACCAGGTGATGTTGACGGTGCTGGTCGCCAGGATCTGTACGAAGCGGAAAGGACAATGAGTACAAGGGCAACTGCGATCCAACGCAAGGAAGACTCACGGTGCTGACCCTCGTCCACTGGTAGAGCGTAGACGGGTGCGAGTCCGACCGCACCGCCTTCCAGGTGCCCGAGACGAACTGGTCAACGTTGAGGAACGTTCCCTCTAGACGGAGGTTATTCTAGAATTCGTTATACGCCAGCCGAGTACACGAAATAGACATAGACATACCCGCGGGTTGGCGCCGACAAACTGGGCGATAACGGTGTCGCCGGCGTGGTATGCAGTCTTTGCCACGTCGATCAGGACCTGGCCAAAGCTCTTCCCGATGGGCGGGGCATCGAAGACGACGCCGGTCTATGCGCGAACATCAGCAGAGGGTCACGGGAAACGCTGCGAGGCACACGCACCTGGAGGGAGAGTGCCTTGGACGTCAGCTCGGGCGGGGAGCGTCACTGGTGGGCGTGCCGCCGGAGACAAGGAACGGCACGAGGCTCGTGTACTTCTCGATGTACGCGTCGAGAGTGTCTTGAGGACAATTCAGGGACGGCAGATGGAGAAGAGAAGAGATAACGCACTGGGCCCGTAGATCGTTGATGCGCCTTCGTAGCGCTGGTCATTGTACTCCTGGCGGGTCGTGATGTAGTGGGCGTAGGTGTTCGCGGGGCCAGCAACGACAACGTAGGCGCTGTTGTCCACGACCTTCTCAGCGATGAGCCTGGCGCGGACCGCTGCACTACAGGAACGTATTAGATGGTGAGAATCTGGTCAAAAGTGGCGCTGCTCACCGAAGGCGACGCCCAGCCATGGTCGTCAGCTCGCCGGGTATTATCAGCATCACTAGCGTGGCGTTAGCCCAGGAGCTCGGTCATAAGGAAGATGAACGGCGCGTACCGAGATTGCCGACTTTGAGTATCTACAGCCGCATGTGTTAGCGTATGAGATCAACGTTAATAAACGTGTTCCTACTTGGATGTCAACGGTGCTAGGCGTCCAGGGGTAGGGGATATTGGCCATGCCCTATGGTAAGGTCAGCGAAAAATGGAGAGTCACAAGGGTCCGCCCACTGACCGTGTTGAGCAGAATGGGTTTGGGTGCATGGCATTTCACCTGTTCGGCGGAAGGGATAGGCGTGATGACGGATTTCACAATCTCCCACAAGGGATTCCTACATTCCGATGAATTCAGACCGACGGGTCAGGAGAATAGCGAAACAAGGCTTACTGCGATGTAGAGTTATCTCCCTGGACAAAGTCGAACGCTCCTGGCCCATCTCTGATACAATTCGTCAGTGCCTCTCGCGAAAAAGTACAAGCAGCTGCACGCACGTCGTTCCACCCGCGAACGAGAAGCCTTGGAACAGAATAACCCAAATCAACAGCCAGCCATAAACAAAGGAAGGCTCACGCACCCATAGCAGGCGGACACGTCGATGCGGTCGTCCCGTCCGGTAGAGTGAAGGTGTGGTTTGCCCTATGGACGGCATCAGCACGCACGACGACGAGGAAAAGAAGAAGGAAACAAACATATTGAGGTTGATATGCACGCTGCGTACGCTTCCCGTCACCGGCGCGAGTTGGGAGCTCATGAGCTTCTTGGCGGCGTCGACCTGTATCTGCGCGATCATCTGGTTCGAGTGGAAGCCGAACGAGTCGAGGTTGAAGCCTGGCCCGCGTCCGTGGCAGTCAGCGACCGTGCCGCCACAGGTGGAAGTGTTCGCCTGGCAGGGTTGCCCGTGCCAGGGCTGCCCGGGAGACTCGCAGAAAGCACCGAGCCTGGAAGACGGGGTTCAGCATGTATGTAGGAGGAGGGAAAAGGTAATGTACGTATTGGGGCTAGTATCCCCGACGTTGCTCTGGGCAAATCCGGCCACGAAAGTTTGGGCTCCGGGCATTGCGTTGGGTTCAACGGATGCTGTGGGCTGAATGGGTAACCTGATCGCGAAAAAAAAGGCTAAAGCTCACATTCATAGAGGTAAGCTGCCATGCCCTTGTTATCGCCGCTCACAAGAGTGTTATTCTGTCATCGCCATTGAAAAAGGGTCGTTTAGAAAGATCCGCAGCACACACCTCGTAGAGACTCGTCCCGTGGACAGGGAAGAAGCTCAAAAACCGCGGGTTCCAAAGGAGAGCAGACTCATGACCTTGTCCTGGTCCCCGCCCTCGGATTCGTACAACGCGCGCTCTGCAGCAGGGTTTTCGAGGTAAGCGGTCGGGCTGCGATTGCGGTTGCCTCCAACGACTGTCGTGTTGCCGAGACTCAATGTACCAAGCGAGCGACGCGTGCGCACGGTCGACGGCCAAAACCACGCCCTTGACGATAGCGTCGAAAGTCTGGGGCACAAAACCCAGACTGGTGAGCTGCGGAAGCAGATTTTCGACATATCCTCCGACTCCACTATGCTGCAGCTGGCTTCAGGATGCGGATCTATGAGGGGGAAAAAGAGAGACGTGCCTGGTGGGTGCTAGAGAGGGCAAAGTTTTTGGCAGTATAGAGTGTCCCGTACTTGGCCGCCAGTGCAGTGAGAACCGAGCGGCGAATGCCGGTGTCGCCCATGCCAATGTCTGCGTTAATGAAGACGACTCGGTTGGCGGGGGTATCGGTTTCCCCAATGATCCATGCGCGAGTGCGTTGGCGCATGTGCAGCCCAGTATCTGTCTGCGCCAGGGAGGCGTAGCCCATCATGTTCGTCTCCACCACTGGGCCCGTAATATCTGCTACGCCCAGTCCCAGAAGATATTGGGACTGTGCGACAGCATGGAGGACAGAGCCACAGAGGACCAAAAATGACGGGAGGAGTCGGGTCATCCTGCAGCGTCGAGCAAGAAGGAGGAAGCTGGCAGACCCGGAAACACAGAGGATCCTTATGATGCATATTTCTTTGATGCATGATGTTGCCGAAGCACAGGTGCGCATCCGTGCACATGGTCGTGTCCATATGTATCGTTGTTGACCAGACCGCTATGTACGCGCATTAATGCCCACGGTCGGCCGGACCTTGGCCCCAGCCCATTCCACCGCCAGACTCATCCAAGCTCAGAAGCTCCAGACGAAGTAGCATTTCCGCGTAAAATCCTTGACAGTCGCAGTTCAGTTCAAGCCACTGGTTTTAGTTTCGTGCAACTTTATTTTGATTCCGTACAGGGGTCATGTCAGGATTCGCGAAGACGAAGAGACACCCAGGGGCCAGAAGACAGCCCGAATTGTCGAGGTGACGAGAGGACGCGCGAGCAAAAACAAAAGACAAATCACGTGGACTCTGGAAGATCGCCAAAATACGACCACATAACGCGTTCAAATTTTCATATTTTACATCTCAGTTATGTAGCTGGTTATAAGGACCGGAGAGATACTGCCCAGCTATTAGCGGAATGGTCGACGGTACCTAAGAGCTGAAGAAAACCGAGTAAATTTTAGAATCCTTTATTTTTACCGGCCACTGGCATCACGGCGTCGCACGCGCATGCGACCTCCATGCGTGAATGTATTTTTACTTTCGGTACGCCCGCGTTGGCGCGTGTACCCGCAGATCTGTGCAGGCGCGACGCGATCCATATGTATATCAATCACTGCAGATGCCAACTGATCGTCGCTTCGATTTTCCCCACATTGCCCCACATCCCCATGAAATGGAGGCAATTTAGCCGATGCTTGCTAGTGGCGCCCGATGCAAAAGCGACCTTCACAAAAATGGGGCAGAAAGTAGGACAGCACAAAAAACATCCCATGTTTTTTATTTGTAATTACTTGCAACTGCGAGTATTATTGTGTCTAGCTATTTGAGTACATGTGCTGCAATTGCAGATAATTTACTTTTCTATCTAGCGGACGCGCGAATCTAATACCCGTCGGGCGAAACATTCACCCGCGAATAAATGTACAGCTCAGTACGCTGCTGGAGCTCCGAGTCCGGGTCTGGTTCCTCCTGCAGCACTTCGTCGTTGTCCTCCTCAACCTGCGGCAGGCGGCTCTCCTTCAAGTCGTTCTGCACAGACTTCTGAACATCGACAAGATGCACCAGCTCCCGATTCCCGCCCAGGCCTTCGCGAGCTCCGCGCGGACCACCTCGAGCACCTTCGCATTGTCGGAGACGTCCTTCGGCGGCGGGGGCTTCGCCACCTCGTAGTACTTCACTTCAAGCTTGGGCAGCAACTTGGCCTCTGCGAGCCTCGGCTCCATAAAATCCGCAAACGCAACCATATCAGCCACCACCTTCGTGCCCCTCTTGAGGACCCCGTCGTTGATCAGCGCCTCGATCGTCGCGCGGTATTTCGGGAGCTCGACCTCGAGCTGCTCGATCTCGAAGCGCGGGGGAGAGTCGCCGTTGGCGTAGCTCAGGTCGGCGTCGCCAGGCAAGCCATAGCCATTGGCGCGAAGCTGGAATGCTTCCTTGCGCGGGATCAGGTCCTTCAAAGTCACGATTTCAAGCGGTACATCCCCGACCCCGTTCTCCATCTGGAGGCCCGCTGGCGCAGCGGCGATGAGGATCTTGCTGATTTCCGGGTAGCCAGAGCGGACAGCGGAGTGCAAGGGGGTGCATCCGACCACGTCCCGAACGAGCACAGTCTCCTTGGAAAAATCAACCAGCAGCTTGACGGCTATCTTAGCCCCAGTCTTGACGGAGAGGTGGAGTGGCTGTAGTGCGGTACAAGCCTAAGTCACAAGTATCACGGAACGTAGCAGGAGACCTACTGTGTTCAGACGGCCTTTTGACTGTTGTTTCAAGCGCTTCAACGACATCGCGAGGCAACTTCTTCAGCAAATGCTCAAGCAGTTCGCAATCGTTTCGCTGACAGAGATAGTGGAAAATATTCCATCTGCAATTCCTCAGCACTCGTCCAGAAGTGGGTTTATATCCACATACCCATGAATTGTATCCGTTTCTGCGGGGGATACAGACTTGGCAAGAAGATAGTCAACAACGTCTGCCTCAACACCGGCGCGCTGGATGGCAATCATCAACGGATTCAGCCCGAGGAACTTGACTCTGTCCGATACTAAGCCCCTATACAATAATAGGACCGAGCGAAAGAAACGCACCGTTCGTGAAGAGCAGATGCCATGAGCTTCGGCGATTTCGCAAAGAGGTGCTTTATAACCTCCAACTTATGGTATGCGACAGCCGCAGTCAGAGGCGACTCGCCCATCGGCGTGATGGTCCATCCAAGCCACTCAGGAAGTACTTTCGCCAAGTTCTCCGTGCGCCGGAGCCGGTGGGCAACGTCGGAGCTGTTGCTCTTCGCGTAGAACGTGTACGCCGTGAGCACGCGGTCGCTCAGCAGGTAATCTAAGATCCCGAGCGACTCCTGTTCTATGGCTTGCCAAACAAGAGGCGTCTGCGGTGTCCGATCGGTCGGCGAAGCATTGGGATCATTGCGATTCGCGAGATCAGTCCGTTTCTTCCCGTGGACGGACAGCCCGAGGTACACCCTGTTCTTGTCGTTGACCACCGGCGCGTCAGCCTCGTCGCTCTGGGCGGGCTGTGCCGTAATCGTCGTTATCCCGACACCCGTGCGGCGGATATACTCGTCGAGCATGTCCACGCGGTCCTTGCGGATGATAGACTCGAGGATATGCTTGGGAATGTCTATGTGCTTCGGGGTCTGCTTGTACAGGTTGAGAACATTGACGAACGCTTCAAAGTCATCGGCGTCAACCGTAACGTAGAGGGGATCGCGTAGGCCGGGGAGGTCGCTCAGAAGCAATTTGGGGTGGGCATTGACTTCGATCGTGGACGACCGGTTCGCAATGTCGACAAAATTCAGGCCATCCTGCTCGATAGTGTAGTCGGAGTCGTTAGAATCATCAGATTCGGTGTCGGAGTCGTCGTCTGAGGAGAGTGAGTACGACTCAAATGTGAATATTAGAGCACACTGACCGAAGGACTCTGCAACGAATTTCCCCTTTTTTTCGACAGGCTTATACTGGGCACAGGCGATGGTCATAACCAAGCGAGCGGTGTCCCAGCGGCGGCCCGCGATGGCAGCAGTGAGAGGAGAGATATCTAGACCATCGTGTAAAAAATCAAGGATGAATAAAAAACAGGACCAAAAAAACGCACATGTGGTCGAATAGCGACTGGAGTCAGCCGGGTCTACGATCTGCACGGTCACCTGCAGCAAGTTCGCGTCTTTCTTGACGGCGCCAGCGGGGAGGCACAGTTCTTGAATCCTGTCGTTATCGCCGGTGAAGCAAGCCTCGAATAGCTCATCGTACAACGGATCGAGGAAGGCCGGAACATCGTCCCGCTGGTAGGCAGTCACGCTTCGGCGATACTTGGTTTTGTAGACCTCGAGCGGTTCAGTTACGTCGAGCACGATCGGGCCATCCGAAGCCGTCGAGCCAAGGTGAGGGTACAACTCCGCCCATGGCTTAGCCCCGCGCTCGGCAAACAGCTTCCCCATATCAACGAAGTACTCTCCCTGATATCAGCCTGCTTCGCCCGACGCATATCCTGGTAAGTCGTCTGAGTCTTTTCCGTCTCCACCGTCGCGGCCTTATCAGAACGGAGGCGCTCCGCGAGGTATAGCTTCCACCCCGTCAGCCCCGGCGCCACGTCAGGCAGCGCAGCCGCTTTCTCTGCCTTGGCTATCTCTTTGTCCAGCTCCGTGACGGCGTACTGCGTCCACTCCAGCAACGTCCTGCGCTCCTCAGGCCGGCTGTTCGTACCCACCGCTCTCTTGGTACCAATATTGAACTCGGCGCCAAGGTCAAGGAGGAGGCGGGCGACGTAGTCGTGGCGGTTCAGCGCAATCTCCATCGGGTAGGAGAAGTGCTTCTCGTAGTAGGAATGGGGACTGAAATAAATGAGTTTCCATGTATATCACACAAAGCGAAGGTGCGAGTCACCTATCTGCCCACGCGCGCGCGATATCCTCCTCCACCGGACCGAACTTCACCCCGTGGGCGACGAGCGCTGCAATGGCCGCATAGTTGCCGGACTGGATGGCCGCCCCGAGCGGGGTGATTGCGCCGTTCCAGGACACCATAGGATAGTTGAGCGCGGCCTTGGCGTTGGGATCGTACCTCAAGAACGTGGAGACGAGATTGGCCTTGTTCGCGCGCACAGCCTGGTCGAAGATGGTGGGCTTCGATTTCTCGCCCGCAGAGGAGCGCCGGCCAGAAGCAGGCGCTGCGCGATCTTGCAGCAGCGCTCGTCGTCGTCGCCGAGGATGGTCAACGCCAGAGGGAGGACGCGCGAGGTGCCCGTCTGCGGCTGAGATACGCGTTTGACGTCCGTGCCAGCGTTGATGAACTCCTCTACGACAGGCAGAGACGCAAAGACGATGGCGTAGTCCAGCGCGGAGAACAACATGTCCCAGTCGGCCAGATCAATGTCGAACACATCCGGCTCGTCCGTCTCGTCTTCGGGCAGATCACCGACGTTGGTTTGGACCTCGGGTTGGGCGGCGCCGGCCTTGGGTTTGCGAGGCTTCTTGCCTTCAGAATCATCCTCATCCTCGTCCATGTCATCCTCGTCTTCATTATCATCTCCGTCCTCTTCATCATCAACGGCCATGACATCGTCCTCCGAGCTCCAATCATCCTCGGATGACGGTCTATCAGAATCGACTGGCACTTCCGCCCCTTCCGCTTCCGCCTCCTCGTCCTTCCCACCTGCGCCGCATTAACTTTGCTCCTCTCCAACAGCTTCCTAACAACCACCAGCTGGTCGTGCTGCGCCGCCAAATGCAGCGTTGTCCGCCCATCGACCAGCCGCGCCGTCATCCGCGCCCCCGCATCTACCAAGTCGCACGCGATCTCCGTGGCCCCAGCGAGGATCGCGACGTGCAGCGGTGCGCGGCCTACATGGTCGCGCCTGTTCACATCGACCCCGCCGTCCGCCTCCTTGAGCATGCGCGCGACGCCCGCGGGTCGTTGCGCCGCGATCGCCGCGAAGAAGCGCTTCAGTGGGCCCGATGTAGACCTGCGCACTCCACTCGCCGACGTCGATCGGCGTGAAGCTCCCGAGAGCGTCTGCCGCCCCGGGTCCTCCTGGATAAACCTATGTAAATCCATTTCAGCGCAGTGCTTTTGATGAGAGGAAGAAGAAACGCACGCGATGCGCCCGCGGATGTAGCTCTCGTCCTCCTCCTCCTGGAGCTTGCGCTCATCTGCGTCGATGGGCGCGGGCAGTACTCGCAGCAGTCCTCCATGCATTCCTGAATGGTACCGAAGAAGGCGGGATGGCGATGCAGCCGGCGGCCTTTGTTGGCGGGATTGAACGTCGCTGACCAGACATCATAAGCCTTCCGTACAACGACAAACAAGTACTCACAATTCATGCCCAGGTCCTACGACGCCGTCAGCAGCGGACTCATGCGTGGACAATGGGACTCACGGTCTGATACACCAGCTTGTCGATCCTACGCGCGTCCCAGCCGGGCCGTACGGGATGTGGAGTGACGCCACGTCGTAGTCGTTGATCTCGAGCCCGCCAATCGCGGCGCCGTCGGCCTTGAGGTCGCCCTTGCGCTTGCGGGTGCGCTTGTTTGTACCGATTCAGCGGGTTGGGGCGCCGCGCAGCTCGCGGCGGGACTCGAGGAACGCGAAGCGAATGTCGGTCGTCGTGAGCTTCTCGAGCACGAGCAGCCGCGCGAGGCCGGTGATGCGCGCGATGGAGCGCTTCGTATATCTGTATTTCGATATTATTAAGCACTTGGATGTGATGAGGCTTGGGGAACGCACGGTGGGGTCGATGTTGGCGCGGACGAGGCTCGGGACGTAGACCTCAAAGGTGCGGGCGGGCGTACTTGGCCAGGCGCACCTCGTACGAGGGTGAGCGGCGCGTCATGTCGACGGTGTTGCACTGGCGCATCATGGCGACGATGGCGCGCGGGTTGGCGTAGACGCGGTCGCCTGTCGTGCGTTAGGAAGTGATTTTTTGGGCGTTTAAGGTGACAAACCGTTGTAAGCGCAGCACGGCGCGTCAATGTCGAACCCGGCGAGGATCTCGGCGGGGCTGCTGTAGAGACGCAGGACAATCTGGACGGAACGGTAGGGGTATTGGGCTGGGACTGGGTTAGTAATCTAGTATTTTTCTGCACGAAAAACCTCACAGTGGATGGAGACAGTGTGCTTCGTGCGCACACAGGTGACATCCCAAGGCACAGAGTCGCGCACCGCCTCATATATCTTCACGATCTTGACCTCGGCCTGCAGAAGCGTTAGTATGAGTGGCACGGTCCTGATAGTGATGTTCTGGCTTTGGCTTCAGGTCATGAAAAAATGCTACACTGGCTATTCGCACTGCAGGCCAAATCCAGAGATCGGCCTGGCTTGTAATTTCCGCGAGCAGCCGCCAAAAAACCGTGGCTTCCAAGCCCATCCAAGGCCAGAACATCAGGGATGAAAACTAAAAGAAATACCTCTTCAGGGGTCATCCCCCACAAGAACAGATCGACGTCCGAAGTAGGATACGCCGCCGAGTGATAGTACTTCCTGATAGCCCTCTTGGACGCCTTGGACTCTTCAGAAAGCGGCGAGAGGCACGCGAGAACGGCGCCCCCTGCGGCCACAACATTGCTCCAGTCGGTGAGCTGCGAGAGCGAGCCCTCGCTGAAGACGCCCCAGTTCTTCTTGAACTCGTCGATGTCGGCCACGGTGCTGGGCGCACCCTCCGCGCGGCGATTGAGCTCGGAGAGGGGCATGACATGCCGCGCGCTGAGGTCCTCCTCGTCCTTGACCACGCGGGCACGCGTCGTGCGGATATCGGATGGCGCGTCGAACACGTCCACAAGGCCTACATACGGGTTGCTGAGGCGCGCATTCGCCTTGTCCGTCGCGAAAAGACGGCGCAGCTCAGTCTCATCCTCCAGCGACGGCTGCAACGCAAGATCAAGGGAGACGCCGGGGCCTTTGGGGAGCCCCACAATGCGTTCAATGAACGCCTTGGCTTCCGGGGTCTGCATTTGCTGACTTGCCAGAGCGGTTTGTGCCAGCAATTTATGGGTACAGGAGAAGAAGACTGATCGCGCGGCGTTTGATATTTATCGAATGATGGGAGTCATACGCGCCCTAATTTGGATCGTTACTACTTACGGAATAACTATTCGAAAAAAAATGTCAAAAAAAAATATAGAACCGTCCCAAGGGAAAAATCTGACAGTCTAGTCGCGTGTTTGATTTATTCAACGTTCGTGCCTACCCCAACGCTGTGATGAGTCGATACAATTTCTCTCTGACTCAGAATGCTAGCGTGGGGTACAAGAGTCACAACAGACTCACGGAATGTGGCAGACAGGAATATTAATCGTGTGTTTTGCTACAGAGGCCGTACAAGAGTCACAGAATTGGACATGACTCGCAGAGTTTCGGGATACAGGAATCGCGTGTTTCGCTACGGAGCAGGCCAGATACTCGGGACGGCTTCTTCAAATCGAGACTCACCGCTGCTGATCTGGTGTAACCAATCTGAGTTAAATCCAGCTTTAGCGCGAATTTCTTTGTGGGCTAAAAGAAGTTTTTGTTTTTTACCTGGTGTGTCAAATCTACAAGCTCTTCACTCAAGAATAACCTCCATCTCGTTAATCTGGTCGTCCGTCTGCGCCGTGGACGTGAAGACGTCCGCGCCGGAAGCCAAGGAGTCGATCAGCAGCGCGAGACGAGACGAGCCGAGGTTCGGCTCCTGTGTAAAATTATAGATACAAATGGCAAAACAAAATAAAATAAAAAAGGGTACCTTCACCCGAATCTCCTCAAGGTCGTCCTTGAAGCCGTCCGCTACGGATGCCATCCAGAACGTCTTGAACTTTGCCTTCATCAGCTTTTCGGCGTCCTCGCGGCCCGGGTTCGTCCTGCGGGGGAAGAAATGTGGAAAGCGCCGCTGGGGGAGGAGGCGGCGAGGGGGAACTGCGGCGTATTGGCGGAGCGGCTTTTAATGGTGCTTTCTGAGGTGCCGAAACAGGCGCCTGGGGCTCCGCCTCAGAGTCTGAGTCGGACGAGGAATCGGAAGAAGAAGAGCTTGACGACTCTTCAGAAGACGACGACTGGACAGCGACAGCTTTGGGTGCTGGGGGGGCTACTACAGGCGGTTTTGGGTGACTTCTGTCTCCGAATCGGACGATGAAGACGACGACGAGGAGGCAGATGAGGAAGCTGCGCGTCTTTTGCGTTTCCTAACGCGCTTCCGCGCTGAAGCCGCTGGTGCCATGTCGGTTTCAAGGGGGACAGAAGGGGGGACAGCGGTGGCGGCCGAAGGGGCGGGAGCAGGAGAGCCCCGAGAAAAAGATTGGGAAGAGGAGGAAAAGGTCGGATCGATTGTCTTTGTTTGGCTGCAACACCCACACGTGATGACCATGCGACTTGGACTCAAACCACCATGGCACCACGGGGCCCCCTCACCGACGCGACTTTGATCCTCTGCCGCCTCTCTGAACCTTCACAGCCGTAAATATTGCGAAATTTTACCCCCAACGGCCCAGCCGCTCCGACGGGCCGTAATGGCAGGTGGCTTGGAAGTTCAGACTGAGCTCAAGGCGTTTTCGGCAGGCTCTGGGGACTCTGTGGACAGGCTCTACTTAGACCAGCACGCGTTCACCGAGGTCCCCAGCCGCTCCGACGGGCCGTGGGCTGCCCAGGGCCTACATAGACACTGTGGTGGGTGGGCCCATGGGTTGACCTCGGTGGACGGCTGTTCTCTATGGTCCGTGGACAGGATGCCTGGGCCTGCTGGGTTCTGCGAAGTCTTGCGTCTCTCTAAATTACACAGATATTCACAGCCTAGAGCGCTGGATGCCGCATAGACCCCGCCGCCCTCGATTTAGGAAAAACTCGAGGCACCGCGTTTAAGCCTTGGCGCATTAAGTCCCACGACTTCGCGAAAGTGGCGTAGTAGCAGAGTCGAAGATCCTTTTGAGGCACAACAAGTTGGTGTGGGTGCTTTGGCTTCTACTCACCTCCGGATTAGAAGACAAGGCGACGGAGAACTTCAGAAGAGGAAGCAGAGGAAGAGTCTTCGGCGTTTCTACGCGGCGGCGGCTGGTCGGCGCAGAGCTTGAATCTGACTCGCGCGGCCGCCGTAATGACACAGTGTGAATCTCGATCGGGGACATCGCGATCGGGGACTTCGCTAGAATCCATTTGGAGATGCTGCGGTCACTTCAACTCAACTCGAAGGGCCATGATCAATATTCACCTCAACTAAAATCTAAATCGCCTGTGGTACTCCACGTGTCAAATTCCACTTCTTGGTTAGACTTCAATTTTTTTCAAAATCTCTCAGACATGGAGAACGGTGCCAGGTACTCGTGAGCTGCATCGGAGTTCGAGGAACTATTTGTTTGTTTGGCGAACATGCCAACCCCATCAAGAACAAACAACCGCTTCCCTCCCAATCAGTCATGTCCGAAAAAGTAGTAGGGATCCTTGGTGCGGTGCGCCTCCCCATGAACGTCGCAGATTCGCAGCGATTCATCTTCCTCAGGTTTTCCCTGAGCCCCACCTATGTCGTTAAATTTTCGTTGCAGGAGGCGGCCAACTGGTCGCATGCTCGCAGCCGCTGCCTCTCTGCTGAATATCAAAATAGTCATCCTCGACGTAGGCGAACACGCGCCCGCAAAGCAGGTCCTTTTCCCGACCTCCCTAAGCTTAACGCACATCGACGGATCCTTCACCGATCCGGCGCGAATCCGTGAATTAGCCACAAAGGTCGACGTCCTGACGGTCGAGATCGAGCATGTCGACGCAGATGCGCTGGCAGAGCTCAATTGCGAGATTCACCCTAGCCCAGGGACAATCAAACTCATCCAGGACAAGCTCAAGCAGAAGCAACACCTGGCGACACGAGGGTGCCCCGTATCGGATTTTATTGAAGTCGCGTCCACGATTGAGTCCATCCACAGCGCGGCGAAAACGCTGGGGCTGCCTCTCATGCTGAAAAGCCGGACATTGGCGTATGACGGCCGCGGCAACTTCGTGGTGAAGGAATTGTCGCAGGCCGCACAGGCTTTGGCTGCGCTGGGCGACCGGCCGCTCTACGCAGAAAAGTGGGTTCCGTTTAGCCGGGAGATCGCCGTTATGGTGGTGAGAAGCACCAGCGGCGAGGTCCGCGCGTACCCGGTTGTCGAGACCGTGCACAAGGAGAACGTCTGCCACCTGGTTTTCGCGCCATTGCGGACGCGAGATGCCGCCTTGTCCAGCCGCGCGCAGGTCACTGCTGAGGATGCCGTGCGGACGTTCGAGGGCGCAGGCGTATTCCGGCGTTGAAATGTTCCTCATGAACGATGGTAAGAGTTACAGTCATTTGCTGGTTGTTTCTAAACGTTATGTAGGTGGTTTGTACATCAATGAAATCGCCCCTCGGCCACACAACTCGGGCCACTACACCATAGAAGCTTGCGAAACTTCACAGTACGAAAATCACCTCCGCGCAATCCTGTCGCTGCCCCTTGGCTCCACAGCTCTCAAGGTCCCCTCCGCCGCCATGCTCAACATCATCGGGCTGTCCTCCTCGATGGCCGAAATCCAAACCCTCGTCGGAGTGGCACTAGCCGTCCCAGGCACAAGCGTTCATCTGTACGGCAAGTCCGAATGCCGCAAAGGGCGCAAAATGGGACACATCACCCTCGTCGCAGATTCGGACGCCCAGCTCCGCGAGCGTCTGCGCATCCTGCTCGACGCCCTTCCCTCCAGCCCCCTCAGCGAGACGGACCTCCACGCCCCGTCCCCGCCCGCGCCCGGCTCCGGGTTCCCCAGCGCCCACCCGCTGGTTGGCGTCATCATGGGCTCCGACTCGGACTTGCCCGTCATGCTCCCCGCCGCGCGCATCCTCGACCACTTCCAGGTGCCCTATGAGCTCACCATCGTCTCCGCGCACCGCACGCCCGACAGACTCGTCGAGTACGCGCGCGCGGCGGCGGCGCGCGGCCTGCGCACGATCATCGCGGCGCGGGCGGCGCAGCACACCTCCCAGGCATGGTCGCCGCGATGACCGCACTCCCCGTCATCGCGTGCCCGTCAAAGGCAGCACGCTGGACGGCGTCGACTCGCTGCACAGCATCGTGCAGATGCCGGTTAGTCGTTTTCTTTCTTTCTGCACTAGTTTCTCATTTTTCGCCAGCGCGGGATCCCGGTCGCGACGGTCGCGATCAACAATGGCACTAACGCGGGGTTGCTCGCGGTGCGCATCCTGGCGGCGGGCATGCCCCGGCTGGTGCACGCGATGGACTCTTACCTAAAAAAACCTTGAGAGCGAGGTGCTCAATAAGGTAGAGAAACTGAAGGACGTCGGCTGGGAAAATTACTCCGCAAACTGATCAGCAGCTCTTTGTTCCGTATTGTACTTTAAGCTACTTAGAACAAGGTCGTGCTCATGGTAATGTGTTTCTCCGAGCGGGCGGTGGCGGACCGCTCACAGAATTGCACCCCTCGGGCAACCCTCGGGTCGGGCAACCACGAGATGGATTCAACTTCAAGCTGCATCTGATGATTGCCAAGCCTTTTGGAAGTCACAATAAGCTTGGCAGTACCCTCGCAACGCTCCACTGACGACCACTAGTTGGCCTCTAATGCACTTATACTGAGTCTTATCCTGGTATACGGTGCAAGGCTCGAATACAGAGTATACAGAGTAATTACGTCAGAACAGCGGCTCCTTCCGTCGCTCTCAACCCATCACCATCACTCAAAAAATCGCGGTTATGGTGCAGTCTGGTGCATTATCCTGTCACCTCTTCTCGTGGCCCGCGGGCATCCGCACGGACCGCCCCCACCCGTTTTCCTCGAGAAAATAATACTTCTCTTTTCCGAAGCTGAACCGAGGGCCCGCAACAGGCTACTATAAAACCCCACGAATCCTCTGCTGAAAACTCAGTTCTCTACTCGAGTTCAACAACAACAACATGAAGTGGTTCCTCTCATTCATCACCTTAGCCGCCCTCCAAGTCATCTCGGTGAATGCCTCTGCGGTTCATGGGCATTTGAACACTGTAACTGACTTGAGAACCCCTCAGGCTACACCTCCCCTTGTCAAGCGGGCAGCCCCGGGCGATATCGCTACTGTCGGCTATGGTAAGCCTGCTCCACTGTTCATTCTATATGCCGTGGACTAAATATTTCTTTAGCAACCTTGAACGGCGGGTGAGCTATCCATATGTACGATATTTTTGTCCGAGTTTCTGAGCGTCTCTCAAGCACAACTGGCGGCTCCGGCGGAACAACGACGACCGTTACCACCTTGCCGCTCGTTCGTCTCGTCCACTTTGTTCCAAAGTTATTGTTAATTAAAAAATGGACCTAGTGACGGCCGCTGTCGCCGGCTCCGCAAAGAAAATCGTCCTCATCCAGGGAACGATCACAGGTAATGTTGCGATCCGTGTTGGAGCCAACACCTCCGTCATCGGAAAGTCCGGGTCGTGTACGTGCCCTAAATTCGGAGCTACTGCCATGATACTCAGGTTATTTTACAGCGCTTGTTGGTGTTGGACTCCGAGTACGGGATTATTATTGACATTTCTGCCCAAATTATCCCTGACACTTGCAAAGGTCCTCGATGTCTCAAACGTCATCATCCGGAATGTCAAGATCTCTAAGGTTCTCGCTGCGGCCGGTACGTATACCCATATTTAGCATACTCCTGGCCAAAGCCTGAAATCAAAACAGGCGACGCTCTTGGTGTTCAAAATGCGCACCAAGTCTGGATCGACCACGTCGACCTTTCATCTGACCGGGGTATGTCAGTGTCCTCCGGGACGGGAGAACAAAGCTAATTCTCTCTCTCTCAACTTTCAGACCACGACAAGGTATGCGTCCAAATGATTTCCCTGCACACTTGGCCAACATTTTTTTAGGACTTGTGAGTCATTGCCATTTTCCCCGCTGACCTGCCATCCTAATCTATTTCTCAGCTACGACGGTGTAAATAATTGCCTTTTTCCTGCTGACCTGCCATCCTAATTTTTCAGCTCATGGACCTGACGCATGGAGTAACTGGGATAAACCGTAACCAACGTAAGCGTGGTTGATTTCCTTCTGCAGTTTCTATGCCGAGCGGCCGTTCTTTCCTTCTTTCAGAGCAAGTTGTACAACCACTGGAAGGGACAACTCATCGGCCACTCTGACGACAACGGTGCTGAAGACACCCCGATTACTGTGATTCTTCTATGATTATTGTCGCGCTCGCGTCGTCTGAAATAGAATGATTAGGTTACCATTGCCAACAACTACTACAACCAACCTGTCTTCCCGCACGCCGTCTTTCCGCTTCGGCCACGGACACATCTTCAACAACGTCTTTGACAGCAACGACGACGGCATCAACACCCGCGATGGTGATTTGCTCTGAATTCTTCGGTATAAATTACTGAACACTTTGCAGGTGCCCAGCTCCTCGTCGAGAACAACGTCTGGACCGGGACCAACAAGCCTCTTTACGCCACTGATGGTGGATATCAATCCATGACTTCAGCACCTCTGATTGTGCTGACTGAATATTCTAGCTGGATTCGCGGTTGCAACTGGCAACGACTTCGGCGGCGCCACGAACACTGGTGGGTCGCAGTCCACAACCTCCGCTTGAGTATTCACTGACGCACACGCACAGCTCCCGTCGGAACCTTCACCAAGGCACCCTACACCTACACCAAGCTCGCGACCGCATCTGTCCGAGGAGCAGTGGGTACGTCTTTCCGTCCCTTTCTGAGAGCTATGGTGTACTCACGTTTGCATCTCCAGTCGGGACAAGCCGGTCAGACTCTCGCTTTCTAGATGTAGGACAGTTGAAATACGAACCAAAAAATACGAAATTGAATTCTATGACCGAAGCAGGAGTGCATAAGTTCCGATATAGGGCTGCTTTAAGTACTCAGGTTCAAATGAGGTGGCAGTGTAGATCAGATCCCATCATTGCAACAAAAGGCAGAGAAAGGAATCTCTAACGGCTCGTCGTGAATGTCGGTATACACAACAATAATGAGACAGTACGAAAATTAAAAGTCGTGGGAGACGCTGGTCACGTTGGCTAGTAGTACCTGGCGAGTACTAAATTAGTGGTTGAACCTTATGTTTATTTCCTTTTGCGGCTTTGATAATTTCTCGATTTGCGACTTTCTGAATTTCATTCTTAGTAGTTTCCCCGCAGAAAATAAAATAAATGAACTTCTTTCTGGTTTTTTCTGACTCTTTCAAGTTTACGACATTGCACCGGCAGTCGGAATTCGAAGTTGCCGAGTTACCTCACTCCTAATATTTCAGTAGCGGAATCAAAAGCGGAATCACGTTCTTGACGTTATCAAGGCCCCAGGTTGCCGCGATGGTCTTCATTGGCCCTGCAACAACTGCCCAGGTTACTAGTTTCCGACGACACAGCATCCACTTTGTCGACGAACAGAATACGAAAACATTTCTACTTAGAAGCGTTCTTTGGGCCTTGGAAGTTGGGAATGCTTGCCTGACGCTAGCAGTTAGAATGACCGCCGAGCAGGCCGAGCTGCGGGCCCATGGCTGGCATGACTGCTAAGTCCGCTACTGACCCAGGTAACAAGGATCAGGCAGGTTACTACATAATTCCCCCGCGAAACGCGATTTTATGTTCAGCGGTCAGCCCCAAGTCGAAGCACGAAGCCGACCGATATGGCACAATGAAAGAAAAATCGAGACCGAAAATCGCCAAATCGCGTATCCGCGGAAGTATGCAAACGGCCATCCGCCGCAAATTTTGCCTCTAGTGGAAGCTTGTTCGTCGGACACAATTTTGGCTCTAAGCAGTGCGGAAAGTCTGAGTTTTTGCGCGCGTGGTTTAAACAGCTTTTTTTGAACTGCCGACCATGTTTCGCCGAACTGCCAGCCAATAATAAACAAACAAAAAAAAGTTCTCTGGCAACAAATGGGAGTAAAAATGGCAAAAGCCGGAGAACATACAAGCCCGAGTGGGGCAAAGAACAAGATTTTCTTAATCTCTGGTAATCTAGATTCTGGACCTATTTACGTTGTGATGCCAACAGACCCGAAATGGGTATCGGATCATGATGAAGCCTTTGTCTTCTGACTTCATGTATAAATGAGATGCAGTGACGCATTCCACCTCGACGCTTAGCTCACTTTACCGGGCCCTACTATTCTACGATGTTGGAGGAATCGGTGACTTATCCACCCACTGCAAGTTACCCGTTGTCCTTGACCGCGAAACGCTACTGGCTACCGTCTTTGAAGCCAATGCCTCTGACCCGGAAGCATTGACGCTGCTGTTCCTCCATTCCACAAGCTTCCACAAGGAGACCTGGATGCCAACGGTCGAAGCTCTATTCACTTTAGCCGCTTCGAAAGGCAGTCCTATCAAAATTCGCGAAGCTTGGTGCTTAGATTGTCCTAACCACGGGGCGTCTGGCCAGCTGAACGCGACTGTCTTGCTCTCCCCGGAATTCTTCCTCAACTGTGTGTACGAGGTTTGCACGCCCATTTCCGCCACTTATTCTTCCCTTAGTTTCGTGCGAAAAGTACGCTCAAGCAGTCCATCATTTTCTCTCTCGACGGCCCGAAGCAGGCGGAAAGGTGGACTTCAGGAGTCGAAAATTGGTTGGAATTGGCCACAGTCTGGGTGGTGTTGCCATGTGAGGTGTATTCTTTCCTTCAAGAATCTCTATTGATTGACACTAGAACAATGCTGCAATCCCTTGAGCCTCTGATACCGTTCGTTTCATTGATACTCGTCGAGCCGCTCCTCAGCCCCGCTGGACCCCATCATCTCAAGCGCCTGAGGGAATTACTGGTGAAAGGTGCATATGAACGCCGTGACGTCTGGCCGGATCGTCAACATGCGATGGCTGCCTTGAAGAGAAGAGAGCGCACTAAAAAATGGGATCCTCGGATCCTCGATATATTTGTCGTTCGTGAAACGCTGTTCATCTCATGCAGTCCGCTAATCCATGTCAAAGGAGTACGGCATCATAGAACATCGTGCGTGTATGCCCTCGAGCTTGTCCCTTTTTGACTGACTTGGCTATTCAGCGGGGGCACGATATGAGCATGGGGCATACCCAGGGGTCACTCTGGCGTGTAGTCGGGACCAGGAAGCGGTTAGCGCGCTCGGCTCAGTTTTCGCACTTTATTCTCATCCTTGACATTCAGGCGATGTATAGAGATCCTGATGGAGCCACAAAACCTATGGAAACTCTGAACCGCACTTGTCTTACTCACCCTGTGCATCTCGTATTGGGTGGAATCCCCGATTTGTGTAAGAGATTTTCGAATTGACTGAGCGGTCTGACCTATACATCGCCTAGGCCCCCGAGGGTGCATGAGGCTATCAAGGACCCCAGCCGCCGCTTTGCTTCTGTGACTACGATATCGGAAGCGGGACATTTAGTGCGTCCGGTCCAGCCCTGTTCATTTTGCCAGCTGAAGATATGCCTACTAGATCCCGCAAGAACGCCCAGACGTACTTGGGAAAGTCATATACGACGCCCTTGTTATGAACGCTCAACTTCCGCAGCGTAGTCGGCTGTAATACGGCCACCCCTTTCACTCGCCCATACTATAAGCCACCAGCATGGCATTTAATGCGATTTTACTTGAATATTCCGTTTTTATTGTGATCGCTAAGCAGGACTAAATGCAAATGATTCTGGTAATAATTTTGCCCAGAAGGTAATTTGGTGAAAGAGCATACGGTGACTTCTTCTCGCTTCCTATCGTCTCGGACTGGCGATATTTGCTGCCGTCTTTGGAACCCTGCTGAGCCTACTCGGAAGTAGATCGCTTGCTAGCACCTTTAAATCTCGACTCTGAGTCGACCGCGGTGGCACCGACTCCCACATCCAAACCAATGAATGACCAGGATCGCTTCATACTCCTTGCAAGTCTCTGGCTCGTTTATACCATCGCTCTGTTGCTCGCCATCTGGACCACATTTGTGATCATGCGGGTTCTGCGGCGGCGCTTGTACACTACTTCCCTCCGCGGACCACCGAAAAAAGAGATTGAGGGCCCCGAGGCTGGAGATATTTCTACGCTGTGTTTTGAATATGCACCTAAATACGGGCCAGTATTCCAAGTCTGCACTGGAATTATTTCGAGGACTATTGTTATTTGCGATCCTTTAGCGATTGGTACGTGTCTTCCATGTGAAACGGCCAATCTAAATTAATTAATATCTGTTTAGCACATTTCTATAATAATTCGCCCTCCAGGTATTGCTCTCCCGACTGTGTGCGTCAGGCAAACAAGAATTTGGTAAACCTTTTAATCACATAACGCCTATTCACGATTCATATTTCCCAAGATTGGACCTGGGCTGGTTTCAACGGAAGGGAACCAGCACGCCAGGTACGCTTAAAATCTTCAAATAATCACTCAAATTGAAAGTGTTGTTGGAACTACCGCAAAGTTCTCGAACCGGCGTTTAATGACCATGTTTGGGAGAGGTTCGCCCCCATTTTCTTTGATATGGCTCACAAGGTTTCTTTTGTTGTGGTCAGCATGTAACCCGCTAATGATCTGTCCCCTAGGTGGAGAGCATGTGGAACACGGCTCTCGCATCGCGCCCACGCGGAATGGTCATCGATATTCAACACTGGTACGGAAACATAAATTCAAAAACTCCGTTATAATGCATGCCCACGCGCTCCAGGATGAACAGTGTCGTGTGAGAAGTTCGGTTTACTACGTTACTTTTGCTGATTAACGCATTTGAAGTCTCGACAGCATCGGAATGGGCGGCTTCTCTCACGATTTCAAGTCCTTGGACGGCGATTACTGCACCGTCACCGCAGCGTTTTATGCGCTCCGAACTCCGGGCAGAAACCGTATCTCAGACCATATATTCCGCCTCACGTCCCGATTCCCGATGCTCAGGAGAATTCCGACTGCAAAGAACCGGATTATTAGGGATTTCAGAAGATTATTGAGCCGGATTGCGGCTGAAGAGCTGGAACGCATTGACAGTGGCAAGACTGCAACATCGGACGGCACAATAATCGCCTCGTTGGGTACGTTTCAACCAATCTTTTCTTGTACCATGTTTCTCGCTTCTCACTTGAATACCAGTCAAATCGCTCGCGGAGAGCCCCGAAGGCGAATTGCGGCTATCTTCTGCTGAAATGCTGGGCCAGGTTCGCTCAGTCATTTTCGAGTCATCCGCGCCGTAATTAACTTGCGTAGATGGTAACAATTATCAACTTTTCTGCAGTCGGCTAATGAAATGTCCCACCAGAATACACTTCTGTTTTCAGGTGGGCGAAATTCCCAGCCCTCATGATAGAAATTCTGACAGCAGTGCCTCAGGCTTTGAAACTACAGCGGGTATGGCCACGATTACCCACGAATTCAACCTTTGATATATGGTCTTCAGTCACCCTTAGTTGGCTCCTAGTTGAATTAGCCCGAAATCCGAGCATTCAAGAGCAGCTGGTGAAGGAACTTCAGACCTTGAACAGATCTCCCAACTACAGCGAAATCTGCCAGCTTCCGTACCTCGACGCAATTGTTTGTGAAGTCTTGCGAACCCATCCGCCAATAGGAGAGACTACTCGCGTGGTATCAGCTTATGTTGCGGACAAGGAACTATTACACCTACTCATTTAACCCGTAGGCAATTGCGGACGACGTAATACCACTCAGCTCACCAGTCATCACGAAATCGGGAGAAACGGTGACAAGCATTAATGTGGCGAAAGGAACTCTGGTCACTGCCCCCATTCGCTATTCCAATGCATCAGAGGCCCTCTGGGGTCCTGGTTGTCTGGAATTTGACCCGGGTAGATGGTTGACGCGAAAGAATAACGCCTTGCCCGGAAATCGCCACCTCGGATTCGGTCACGGGCCGAGAATTTGCATTGGAGCAAGTTTTGCGGTCGCACTTATGAAGGTTCCTCGTGGTCAACGGCATGAGCACCATTCTTAAACGTGTCGTTTGCAGATTGTGCTTGCGGTTATCATCCGAAATTTTGTAGTCGCCCTCCCCGACGGGCCGCATACTACCGTTGAGTCCACTGGTCGAATGCATCAGCCGAGGGTGTCTGGTCAAGGTTCCGAAGTTTTGATGGTGGTACAAGGGAGATAGAGGAAGCAGCGTTTGGTTAGTCTTTTGTGTGGAGAATCCCAGCCGGTGTAAGGCCTACTAGGTTCGAACCAGTACAACGTCTACAGACGGTACATGCAGGGTCATTCCGTTCTTGTCTTCTTTAAAATATATCAAGTCCGTTGGATACCCACGCGCAAATCCGTCGTCAATGGTTGCCCACGACCTCATGCAGGTCTGGGACGAGGTGGAAAATGCCATTCTGAACAGTGTTAAAATTGATGCTGAGGGTATGAAGGAAAGGGGGGGGGATAAACTCACCGAAATTCATGAAGCCTTCCAGTTGGCCACATTGTAATTGGAAAGGGAGACACACCCTTGTCCTTCGCAGGGATATCTTGTGTAAGACGCAGAACATCAGTTCCGTTCAATTGAAGCTTCTTTATCCATAAGGATCCTTCCCGAACCCGGACTATGATTTCAGAATCATCATTTGATCGGAAGATCCATCGACCAGCATAAAGTTCCATCGCCCGTTCTGCAAGTATTCGATCTAAAGCTGGCTGGAGTTGCCTGAATATTTCGAGAACGATATCGCCAGCTGTAGAAGCAGAACCTGTCATCAAGAGGGCGACGCCGTAGGACATATCTTGATTGATTGCGAATACGCTCCGGGAGGCTCCGAGAACACCCACTGGACGGCAGATTCAGACAAGGTCAATAACTATTTGGAGACCTCCTACGTTTCTGGAATACCCTGATCGACCTCCCATGAGAATCGTATATTTTCTCGATTTCCCAGAGCATTCCGACCTCTGTTCTTTCATCCATCCAGCCATGCAAAGGCCGCAGCCACTCCCGTATCACATGCGGAGGCAGAAGAGACTCAGGTCGTGTTGGGTCCAATATATTTTGCATGACCTTGATGTAATCGGAGAGCGAACTCATCTGGCCACCAGAACATGACATTGCGTCCAAGAAATCCCAATCCTACGAATACTGTTATAAAAGCCCAAATCAACGCGAATAACATACAACTTCATAACTATTCTTGGAAGCGACTGCGATGTGGGCTTGGTTTTCTGGTGTGACCAGAAACGAACTCCCGTTCAAATCTAGACGATCAAATATATCTCGTTGTGCTAGAGTAGCCCACGTTCCAGGCGGCCTAGCAGAGATATTTCTTGATTTTTCGAAGAGAGCATTGGCGACCACAGCGACCTGCCCAAGAACAGCTATTCCAACATTGGAATAAACAGGATAACTGTACGTGGGGACAGCGAGGGGATATTTTTTCAGTCCGGCCATCAGCTGATTTACTGTAGGGAACGGGCAACCGTTGGTGGGGGGAGGGCCGGTCCCCTCGAGCGAGTGCGGCCAATTTTTCATATTTCCGCGCGGATATTCTCGTGTTAGACCGGACATATGACTGGCCAGCTGTCGCAGGGTCAACGGCTCTTGCGGCAAATGAGACAGACCACGATGAGCCCATTCTCCAGAATCATACGAGAAATCGGGGAAGAATTTGGTGATTGGGTCATCCCTGGTCAGAATCGAATAAATAAATAGCTTTTGTAGTGGTAAAAGTCCAACCATTGCAAGGCACCTTTCTCTCGTAGGATCAGGGTCTCCAGGGTGGCGAAAAGTTTGGACCCCGACGCTATGCGGAAGATACTATGTTTGTCGACGGTGCTTCTCCTTTCCGGGCTTGTTTCGTTCGTTTTGAGTGGCCCCATCGCAGTGTCATATATAGCCTCTTGCCCTGTCACGATAGCGACAACCAGGCCATCGATTCCTCCGGCTGCGAAAGAATGTTGCACCAGTAAATCGATATTTTCAAGAGCCCTCTTGATTCCAGATGAATTGGCGCAAATTGGGGAATGGAGGAACATATTCGGTAAGGGTGGTCGACATCGCGGCGCCGAAAAGGGAGCTTGGGTCCTAAGATAGCTTTGGGCCAGAAGGGCCAGCAAGGCAGACGTTAAACCAGTTAGAAGTATGGCGACCCAGGATGTGCCTTGGGGCCGGCGCTGCGACGACTTTTTCAAGTTCTTCAGTCCCGGAGACTCGGAGATGTTTTCCCTTAGCACAATAGTACCTGTTTGAGTGCCCTCCTGAAGAATAGAGACATTCTTACATCTGAATCGCCATTATCGAAGCTTCGAGTTTTGGAGCTGGTCAGGCAGAGACGGATGAGTCATCCGATCAATACAAGTACGAGCTGCCGGTGATGGCCGGTTGACTAATTCGTTTGGTTGAAATCAAAGCGTTGAAGTACTCGTTGGGGACCAGTGGTGAAAATTGCGACATTCGGGAGTGGAAGGTTAAAATTGCACTATCAGAGCGTCGCAATTAGATCTTGGAGAGATTTAATGAGCTCAGGCTCGATAATTGATGACAGACGATGTACTAATACAGATAGCATGTGTGGATAGATAATCAAGAAACCGTCAAGTTGGTTTGAGCGAAGACTTGATCACTCGTTCCGACTTTAATGGTGAATTTGCCAGACTCTACCGCCCATGCATTCCGCACAGTCCACACAGCCAGCTGAGATGAGAGAACCGGGATCGTAACTGTCGTGGAGCCACCAGCACTGAAGTACCGAATATGAGCGCACATCTAATTTAAAGATTAGAAGCGTATCACTCACGGCAGGTTGATTTTCTGGAACCCAACAAGTTCCTGCACCGGTGTAACGACTGAACTAATTAAATCCGTCATGTAAACCTGTGCGAGACGAATCAGCCCCTCAGTCAAACGCTTGGAACTCTCATACCTGAACTACTTCCATGCCGGCAACTGCTCCACTATTGCGAACTGTCACCATGACATTGAAATCTTCGTTTTTACCGATCGTAGACTTGGAGAGCTTAAGATTGGTGCTGAAATGAAGAGGATTAGTTACGTTGAAAAAGTTTCATTGCCTCGCATACTAGGTAAAGGTCCTGTGGAGTGAATGAGCATGCAGAGAATATATCCTCTTGAAAAGTTACTTACGTATAACTCAGGCCATGGCCGAAGCTCCATAACGGGAATGGGCTGCCCAGGACATACTAAAATGACTTTGAGCCAGTTCGGGTATTCAAAGGAAGGAGGTTTACTTGATGTCCAAACTGCAAGGTCCCGTTATCGAAAATTTGCCCGACGTCCCTCGTGTCCATAGCGCGACTGCCTTTTAGAAAGTTGTAGAATACGGGGGTTGTTCCAACAGATTGTGGGAACGACACCGGAAGTTTGCCTGCGTTCAGTTATCTTGAGTACAGACTAGGGGACGAAAGTTAAAAAGCCGACCTGAAGGATTGACGGCTCCAAACACGATTTCAGCCAACGCCAGGCCTTCATGAGCACGGTGAGTATTCAATCTGGAGAGGTACAAATCAACCAACTAACCTCCAAGCTCTCCAGGATAAAACTGCTGAATCACAGCGTCGGCATCTGCCAATATAAGTATTGAGATTTTAGGGTAATTACATTCAAACACGTCACTTACGGGCTTGAATCCAGGGTTCGGCAACGGGTTTTCCGGATATGAAAACGACTACTGTAGGCTTTCCTGTGGCTTTGATAGCCTTGACTAGATCTAGTTGGGCGCCGACCAGTCCAAGGTCGCTGACATCAACGTGTTCCCCGGTCGTCGCGTTTGTTCCGGATGTCCTGCGACAATCAGAAGCTGCGTTTTACGAAGCGAAGCTGAAAATTACCACAGGTTCGTCTGGTCTAGGCTCCATGTCCCCACCTGAAATGAGGTTAGCAATACGCACATAGATCAACAAAACCAGCTACATACCATAACGATAGCGACATCAGACGATTGCGCGGCGCTTACAGCTGCGCCAAACCCAGAGTTGTCGTTTGACCACAGCTTGGATCCTTCTGCGTAGTTAATCTTGACAGAGCTCGAAATTTTCGAGAGGTATTGTTTGAACCCATTCAGCGGCGAGATACCTGCTCCCGTCAGTCCAATAGACGCCAAAAAAAAATCCAACACACCGTTGTGAGATGCATTCAGGAAAACGTAGTCTCCGAACTGTCAAGTTACATCAGCACTTGGTACGTATTCGTGGCGTATTCGTAACTTACCGAGACACGATCGACTTGGGGTCCGACCAAAGCGATGGATTTGACACTCTTGCTCAAGGGCAACGTGTTGCCTCTATTCTCCAGGAGCACAATACTTTCCGACTCGACGGCATGGAGGATGTCCCTAGATGCGGGAGTTCGAAGGGTGGACAGGTAGTCCCCATAGGGATACGGATCTTTGGAACAGTCAATAACTGGAAGGAATTATTGTTCAATAGTTTGCGCACTTTCGAAGAGACCTAGAGCGAATTTGGTACGGAGCATGGCAGTCACGGTGGCATCGAGGAATTTAACGTCAACCGTTCCAGCCGCAATTTGGGCTGATTATACGGATGAGATTTAAACACCGGGCTTTACGGATGCAAACATACCGGGCAACGTCAGGTAGGTATATGAGCCTAGGTCGGCACTTGAATAATTGATCAGTCGGATGGAATTTGAGCTCACCGCCTCCCATTTCACCACTGATGCCGTTCTCAAGAGCCGTCTTTGCGGCACACTCCCTGGTGTCGCATATTCCGTGTATAGTGGCGAGGAAATCCTGGAGAACGTCAGGTTGAAAAAAAAAAAAAAAAGAAGGAACGCACGACTGCGCCAGCGTCTGCTGTGACCTGGAAAAACGTTAGCTTACGAAATCGTGGGGAAAAACTACTGGCCCAATACTTGTATCCCCATTCATTTCGAAGCTGAAAAATATTAGGTATATAGCGGTTGGAAACTTCCCATATCCCTTACGATATCAGTCAAGATGTCTTGATGAAGTCAGTTATCTGGTATCAATTGTAATTTGGTGAATAACCTACGTGCATTGGCAGCTGCTGGTATCCCGTCATAACTAGAATAAGCAGTCATGATCGCAAGACTGTCTAGACATGCCCGCTGGAAGGGTTTCAAGTATTGGGTTCGCAATTCGCGTTCTCCTCCAGAAACCTGTGCAGTGTTGCTAACGAGTAGAGTTATTTACGCCTAAAGTACGGAGAATATACAACTCACATTCCTCCCTGGGGTGATCCAAACGCGGTAAAATGCTTGCACGTGGCAGCGACCCGCGCAATAGCAGTAGAACTCGCGTTTCTACGCTTTCCGGATTGTAAACCCGTCACATAAGCGCGACCGATTTCCCCTGTGAGAAATGGGTCTTCCCCGTAGTTTTCCTATGCGCGGCAATTAGTCCATCGGCGGCCATGTTCGGCGGTGGAATGCACCTCCACTCTGCCCCAGCGGAGCTCTGAGGTGAATAGAATCAGAAGCAAGCTACCCTGACCGCACTACAACGCACCTCGAGAAAGATCCAGAACAGGGGCAAAAATTTGGGATATTCCGAGACCTTCAGCCTCCGTTGCAATAACCCCCGCGACTTTGGAGATGAGAGCAGTGTTGAAGGAGGCGGAGAGGCCGATGGGAGAGGGGAAGGTGGTACCTGACGAATGATGATAAGCAAGTGACAGTCCATAAGAATAGCGCATCGTACCGTTATTTGTGAATCCATGAAGCCCTGAAAAAAGGTTGATACTCGGATCAAAAGGGCTGACAAGAAGACAAGCCTTCTGATTGTATTAAGGCGGGAATACCAAGAGTAGTATTCTCCATCAAGTATTTTTGGCCCACGTTCACGACGAAAACCTTGTGTCAACGATAGTAAGTAGGAAATCTCGTATGGAACGAGTCGACTTACGAATTTGTCCCATGGAACCTGATATCCACCCCAAATTGAACCTCCAAGGAGGGTCAGAGTTGAACGTCGAGGAGAGGCACCAATACACACCTCCCTTGAGTCGCATCATCTCTTGCTGGAGGTAAATAAATTGAGCGGGGGCAAATTTATAGAGCAGCGAGAAGAAAAAACTCACCAAACCTGTCTGATTAAACGTCTTGGTGTCGTCGAGGGGATCGTTGGGATTTGCCATCCACCCATTCAGATCTCCTTGAATGCTTGAGCTCCGATTGAGCAATACGTCGCGAGGAAACTTATTAGATGCTCACATCTGAGAAACCTTCTCCTCAATCGTCATGCGAGGCAACAGGTCGTTGACTCTTGCTTCAATTGCAGCGGTAGGATCCTTGTATATAGGCAGCGACCCATCGATATTGGTAGCGCGCGATTCGAGGCTGAAGTGTAGAGCTCCCAAGGTGACTCCAGGAAGGAGGACTAGACAAGAGAGAAAACGCAGCCATATCGACCCAGCCATGATTTTGAGGGACAAGATCCAAGGTGGCGTACAAGGAAAGAGAGCGGTATAAAAGGTGGCGATATAAAAGGTGGCGGACGCGCCAGGCCCAGCATGTGACCCCGTCGAGACGGACCGCTGTTATTCTTCCGATGTTTTCCCTTGGCTTCTACGCGCCGGCGGTTCTCAGGAAGAAGGAATAGATGTGACAGAAGGGAAGGTTTTTCAAGTCCGGCTTCACCGCATACCGGACTCGGTCCGACTCGGACGCGTTGCCGAACAGATCTGAAAATGAGAGAGCGCAAGTTGAAATCGAGATTTAAGAGCCATGGGCGTTTTGGCACGAGAAAACTCGGAGGAGGTCTGGATTGGCGGCATGCCGTTGGCGTCACGGTGGTGAATCTATAACAGTCACGTGGGATGTGACCCACGCGGCTTGAAATTCCGCCTCAGATCACCACCTAAATCGGGTAATTTGATGGCGGCAATTTTTCAGAACTTTTCGGCTCGGCATTCTCCAGTAACATACTGATACCAATCGCTCCTAAGCTCTTCAAGCAGCAAAAAATGGCATAAGATTCATTAAATAGGTGCACACAGGGTAGACATTATGAATTCACGGGGCCATAATGAGCACATTCACATTAGCATGCGCGCGAAGTTCACCAACACGCACCGGACCTGCGCTCACGCAGCAGCGCGCCCGCCATGGCGTGGACTTCGAGCCTCAGAGCGTACGCACCAATGCGGCCCGGACTTGCGCTCACCCTGGGGATCTCGCGGTCACGCCATCAAAGATGTGGCTCACAGGCAGATCAGAAGGAGGAAAGAGCTGGCAGGTGGCGATGGGATATCAGGGTGGAGACCTCTGGGTTGTGGTAGTCGGGTCGGCTGGGCGCGAGCAGGGCGAGGCGGAAGGGAAGAGGGAGAGCTGTGGTGGCTGATCTGTTCGCTTTCCCTAACTCCTCGAAAGCGGGGTCGCAAGCGTCACGAAAGCGCGATGGCGACGTGCGACGAGTAGAGCGTAGCGTCGAGGAGGGTGGCAGGAAGAGGCTGACATTGTTTGATGTGAGCGGAGCTTGAAAGTGCCGCACATCTTCCCGCCATCAAATTACCAGATCGGGACTTGCATCTATTAACGATACCCTTCCACTTGAGCTAAGCAGGGGAGTATACGTATATAAGTGCAAGTGGGTTACAGTATCCACAGTATCCACTAGGTGCCATGATAAAAGAGTGAGAACTCCTCAGCGAACGCGTAAGGAAACGAGCGCTATATTAAATACCTAAAAGAGCGAGAACTCTACATAAGGTGTAAGTAAGATATAGCTAGAATGGATGTGGTAGACGCACCCTCAGCGAACGCGTAAGGAAACGAGCGCTGAGAGTGGCATGCGTGACTACGAGACAAAAGGGGAGCCGGTAATCGGCGCGGAAAAGGAACAAGATTGACCGTATTCTAACGGAGGAAATACGGGAACAGCCTAAACCCTTCCTCTATTCCCCAACTGCGCTGCTCATGCGCCACCACCGATCTGGATGTCCTTGCCTTTAATGCTCTTCCACTCCATGGCGACAGACCCAATGGTGGACAAGGCCGCCATGGCAATCGACACATAAAAGGCGGATATGAGGGCCTGGTTGTACACACCGAGCACATCTGGCAGGAACCGCGCGTCAACTGCACCCCGAATGCTCGTGGCGCCGGCTCCAAGTACGACGGCGGGGCTAAGGCCGGAAACCTTGCTAACGAGTCCGGATACGAGCTTGTTCGTGAATACCTGAGTGGTGATCAGCACAGCGACGGAGAAGGACGCGGATAAAGACGGACGTTCTGGCCGACGGAAAGAAACAACGATCCACCTGAGAGATTTTTTCGATTTAGCGTCTTTATTGATAAAAAATTGAGAGACTGACCGAGCGTCTGTGTGAACATGAGGATTGAGGTGCCGACGGGGACATCAGCGAGTTGAAGCACTGTCTGCGCAGCAATCATGGATTGTTGCATACCAAACCCATATCCCAAGCCGTAGACAATTTGGTAGCCGATCCAACGCGCGGGGCCACTGTCTACCTTGAGTGTCGCGAGAAGTCCCGCACCCACAGCTAGGAGGACGCTCGAGACATAAAGGAAAGGCGTATAGTACCTGAACGAGGCATAGGTTAGATCCACTGACGCGTCTATCAAGAGAGATATGAAGTACCCCGTTGCTGTGGTGATCCCGCCTGCAAAAATCGACCCTAATACCAATGAAAGTATCATAGGCAAATTTCGAATTCTGTCGGGCGGGTGAGAAATATCGAGGGTTCACTTTTGAGCGTGCCAAATTGACTTGCGCCCGCGCGGCTTGACTTGGATTGACTTGTGCGTGGATTTTGGTGCGCAAGTCAATTTGTCGCACGCACACGTCAATTTGTTGGCTTGGCACGCACATATGTCGAGTGTGAGCTTGGGCACATTCTGGTCACCAGTCAACTGAACTAACATGCTTATACTATGCACATTGTATTGAATGCCTCCCCTGCTGAGATAAACTATTTTCCAGCCACAGTGTATCGACTTGTGCCAACACTTCCACCAACAACAGCATTGCCGAGGCAATTTTACAGTGTAGCCTTGATCGATCGTTGACTTGTGGACGTCACCTCATTTAAACAGGTTTACACCTCCCTTTCGTTGAGCTGGCGAGGTTATCAGCCCTAGGGACGGGACGTGGCACGGGTTTTATCATTATCCAAGTATATATTGACTTGGCACGGTTATTTTGTGATTTTTGTTCCGGAATTTGCCCCACATCCTTTGATAAGTGATTGAATTCAAATTGTCTCATAAATTTGGCCTTCAGCACATATTTGAAGTTCGTTTAGTTTGGGTGCGCAAGTCAATTTGTCGCCTACACGTGACCCACGCACAAATGTCGCTGTTAACTTGGGCATTTTTCTAGTCTCTGATGTATGTTTATATGCCTGTTAAAGCATTAAAAATGTCATTCAGCCATGCATTTTTTGGTGCACTTATTCACTCATAGAACAAGTCCTTCAGTCCCTCCGCAAATATTTATTATTTAGTGTAGCCGCTAGCGGCACCAAAAGCCAGCATATATTCGCCGGAGTGATGCAAAGTAGATCCCTGTGAATCATTGGTGCAGTAGTAAGAGTGTTCGATGCGGTTCATTGATGTGTTTATTTCACCCAAGTCAATTTGGCGCGCAAGTCAATTTGTCGCGCTCACGTGATCCCACGCACAAATGTCGCGATTGACTTGGGTGTGGTTTGAAGGATTCTGGAATTAGATTAAAACAGAAAAGGTGCCATAATGTCTAGTGGTTCCTCTAGCTATATGCCTTAGGCTGCTGGAGTGTTACAACAATAGCACAACCGAAGTTGATTCAACTTCTCAATTGACTTGCGCAGATTGACTTGCGAGAAAACAAATTGACTTGTCGGCAAGCATATTGACTTGCGGTGCGCAAATTGACTTGAGCTGCGCGGATTGACTTGCGCTGAGCAGAATGACTTGGGAGCAGGCAAATTGGCTTGTATTGCACAGATCTGTCACTCACCAGGCTCTGGTTCGTCGACTTTCCTATTAATACTACCTACCTACCTACCTACCTACCTACCTACCCTGTTACCGGCGGTATCCAAAAGGAGTTGGCGATTAAATTAAATTTCCAAATTTTCGCCTTGCTCTTGCGACGCACTCGCATTTCATTCATCGATGCTGCATAGATTAAAGAGCCTCTTCGGGCTCACATCCACGTCGGCAGATGCTTCTAATCCCCCTCCACTGCCTGCCAGGCCAGGTCCACCTCCGATTCCGGGTAATAGGCCTGTATTTGTGGCGCCGTCGAATCCCGCGAGGACTTCATGTACAGTGTTTTTCACCAATATTTACCTTGTTCTTATACTTCTTCAGATCCGCCTGTCTATGGATCCACTCCTGACGTTGCTCAATCGAATATAGCTCCCTGTGCGTTCATTCCTGCTATTTTACCACATATTACTTGTTCTTACAGTTCTTCAGATCCGCTGGTCTATGGATCCATTCCTGCCGTTGCTCAATCAAATATATCTGCCTGTGCGTTCATTACTGCTATTTCACCACATATTACTCCTTCTTATAGTTCTTCAGATCTGCCGGTCTATGGATCCACTCCCGCCGTTGCTCAATCGAATATAACTCCCTGTGCGTTCCTGCTATTTTTTTACCACATTTTACCTAAGGAAAACTAGTTCAAAATGTCAATCCCGCTGGTACATATGACAACTCAACCTGGTCCTCATTGTGGCCTCCGAATGGAGGAAATTTTCCGCTCTCGCAATTTCCCGCACCAATGCAGCATTATTCTCATCCATATCCTTATTTTCAACCGCCCCAGCAGATGCCGCAGTCAGCCTTTCCCCCTCCGGTCTTAGCCAACCCTGCCCTTCATCCATCCTGGGAAGCTGCCCCACCGCTACTTGTTCCCCAATTTCTTCCATCAGCTGCCTTAACACTCCCGCCGACTTCAGTTCCCAATGCTCCTATCATGGCTGACGCACCTTCCTATCGATGGCCGGACGGGAATGTCAAATTGGAATGCACCACTGGCCAAGAACCAATGGGCTGGGATGATGAAGGATGGAAGTGGCGCTCGACAGGGTCCCGTAAAGGCGGGCTTCCAGCCGACGCTTCCAGAGTGGACAAGCGGGTCTGTCTCGGTGTTTTTCACTGCTCTTGCATCGGCTCCGACGGTCTTCCCAATCGGTTCTACAGACCCAAGAGTGCGAAGGGCGCTCGCGACAAGCAGCATGAAGACATCTGCCACATATGCCGCAGGAACTTAATTCATGTCCCCTGTTCCGCCACCCTCATCTACTACCAGTATGTCAATGACACTGGGGTCTCACAAGCGGTACGGCAGCACACAGGAAACCATTCACACTCACGTCCGCCGGTCACCAAGCTTTCTCAAAATGAGCTGGAGGCTTTGGATCAGCAAGTCCGCCAAAATCCGCAGGCCAGTGCTCAGCAGTTGCGCGCTGGAGCTGGCGCATCGTAGATATCCATCGGAGAGATTGCTCCCATCCTTCTCAACTCACGAAAGGCTCGTCACGAGGTGGAGAAAAGTAAAGTACGCCAGCAAATACTTGCTCCTCCCTCGAGTCGCAATAGTGGCTTCCAGTTGCTTCAGTCCTTCTCTTCCTTGAAGGAGTCCTTCGAAACGCCGTGGATTGTCAAGGCAGATCTTCTTGATCGCCAATTCATCTGCATGCAGACCCCTTTCATGCGCGACGTTCTTCTTCGGGATTCTGTGCAGTCGTGGCACACAGAAAATCTCGAACCTGAAAGTGGACGCCACGGCATTATTACAGACGGGACCCACGATTTTTTCAAGGAGGGGGTTCTCTTGACATCACTGGTATTCTCGCAGGTCGTCCTTCGCTGGGTCGTTGTTCTGTATACCTGGATAGGCCGGCAGAATGTGGACCACCATACACCCCCACTTTAGCCAACTTGTGAACGTAATTGCCGAGATTTGCACGGCTGGACTCGGTTACACCTTTGACGATCAGCTCTTTAGCGCGGTAAAGGAATTCAGAATCGTTGCAAGTACGCAGGCTCACCATAATTTAGATTCTCGATTTTTCTAATGCCCAAAGGAATGGCTTCATCGAGGCCTTCGTCTCATACATGTGCTCTCGCATTCCGGCATGGAATACGCTGAGTCCTCGGAGCCAAGCACTCGAGAGAGCCAGCTTAAAAGAAAGAGCGATGGCGCTTCTCATTGGCTGCGGAATTCACTGGAAGAGATCCACACATAAAATAAAGCAAGTTGTTGGGTTCAGATTTCTCTTCCGGTTCGAAGCACTCATCAGCATCTTGGAGGCCTCGAGTACAACATCGGAACAATTTCTGCAGGCAGTAGACGCAATATTTGCGGAATTCCCAGAAGTTCGTCCCTGGCTTTCATGGTGGATTCTACCAGGAAATGGCGGGATGATCTTTCCTGCGATGCAGAAAATGCCCGCCGACCTGAGAGAAAAATTACCTGGTTCAACAAATGGTGCAGAGTCTGCTCATAACATGTTGTACCAGGCCGCAGGTCGTGGCCATGACATTTGGGAAGGCGTTAGACGCCTATACAGAGTTCAGCGCGAAACAGAAATGCTCTACGAAGCGGTTACTGGTGCGGCAGGTCTCCGAGCAGTTTACACCAACCTGATCTCTCATTTTGGATGTAGCCGGACATGTGGAAGCCAGGTTTCAGGGTTCCAAGCCCCAACCGAATTCCCGGCTTAGGATTTACGAGAACGATGGACGCGCCCCCCGATACTCGTTCCCGGCTGGCCGCAGTGCAGCTTATGGAAGCTGAGCTCGCCGCAAAAAAGTCACAGATGAGTGAGGATGAGCGGTTCATCACAGCTAATTCCCAAGAGCACCAAAAATCATCCAAGCGCCCGTCGGAGGCTATACGTCCTCCTGGAAGCAATCTACTTCAGTCGTACAGCTGGGACGCCAACTCATGCTTTATTGATGCTCCGCTGGAGGCATATTTCCGGGCATTCGGTTGCATGTCAGATGCGGTTCGTGCCGAGTTCCTCCGCCGCATTCGAACGGAAGCTGCAGACACCGGACTACGCGACATTATGGAGCATTTTTGGCTCCGGGGGCTTCTCAGCGGTGCAGTTCCTTCTACAGGACACTCTGAGATGAAAGATCTTCACGGAAGGCTTATGACTGCGCTCGATGCTGGCCAACGGAACGTAAAGCGACTTCTCAATACGAAATGGGACAGTGCAACATTCGTTCCTGGGATGCCGGGATGCGCGAGGACGTGGTTGAACCAAATGATAATAGTAAATTTACTTCTTATATACCGCATTCTCTGTTGATTATTTGTTAGAAAGAAACAACACCGCGCATCCAGCGCTACTTTGGGACTCAGAATACTCTGCACTACATCTGTCACTTGAATCACTCCGCAGCCAGACTCCTCTCCGAAATTAACTTAGAGATTGGCATTCACGGCGAAGATCTCTCCCTCATTCAGCAGATGGAGCCTGGAACAGATCGCCCTTCTCTCGAAGAGTACCTCATCCGTCGGATCCCACGTGAACGATACGGGAGCTCTCGTTCTTCATCATTCTCCCCCCTTCATATTGTCCACCCAACAATGCCCTGCTCCGATCCAAACTGCGATGCGGATGCCGAACTGGCTTCTATTTCAACTGAATGGCCGTTGCTATTGCGAGTTACCCCCGTGTGGGGCCAGAGAGGAGACTCAGACCAAGATCCAAGCCTTAAAGACTTGTATTGCCCGCTCGTACTCAACCTCGGCCCAGATGTTGAATACGAGATGATCTCTCGCGTTTTTTACATTGGCCCGACGCACGACGGTGCAATTGGGCACTATATTACTGAAACCCGAGTGCGCGACGGTGCTTACCTTCACAATGACCAACTTCGAAACGGATCTCTGGCGTCAATTGGGCCACTTTACGTTCTTGAGCAGTTCAACCGGCATGTATCGTTTGTGGTCTATTTGCGAAGATCCCTCTCATCGGTGAGTGAATTGAAACTGGTTCGCGACTGATTGATGATCTTTATTGCAGACGACATCGAGAAACATTCGCGAGATACAACAGGACTTTGCAAAAATTGTTCCCGCCAGCCAAGAACATATCAGTGTCGATTCGGACCTTGAGTCCGAGGTGAATGAGATGATTCTGGATGCACTGGGTACATCAACGCAAAATTCCCGTGGCCGACTCTCTTTTAGCCCCTCTCCGACACCCGAAGGCTCCCGGGACGACTTTTATACACCCGAGCAAAGCCCTCAGCCCACAACGAAGGCAGACCTTGGTTCAGCGACTGTGTTGCGAAGTCCAGCCGATACTGATTCGACCACCCCTTGTCCACTACGTTGCGATGGCTGTGGAGTTGAAGCTGAGGAGGGTGATGACGATCCGAATGAAGTGCAGTGTGAAAAGTGTAGACTCTGGTCCCACACCGCGTGTTTGGACAAGGATGTCAACTGGGATGATCCCGACGTTCGATTCGTGTGTACGATATGCGAAATGAACCACGAAGATCCGCTGGGCCTGTAAGTACCTTCAAATTTCTCCATCTATCCGTACAATAGTAACCAACGGGATTTTAGTTTCAAAGTGGGCGAGATTGTGATGCTACCCAATCCTTTTGCGAAGGACGAATGGAGGGCCGACAGTGTACGCTGGTATCCCGCTAGGTTTACGCGCCACTACGCACGCCGTTCAGGAACTCGTATGGAGTATAAGTTTGAATTCCTCAGCTGCAATAATTTTGCAGACCAAAAGCGTCAGGAGGATGATTTCTCCACCTACCTGCTGGTTCCGACGACTTACAAAACTCGAGAATTTTGTCAGGAAATATCGGCGATCCAGCCCGAGCCATCCCAGGTATGTGCAATATTCAGCGTCCAAACAGTTTCTGAAACTGCAGGAAGGTTGGGAAAGTAATATTGCCTAGCTATGCAAATCCCTACCCCTTGTCTGCCCACGAAAACCCGCAGCTGAGCAGCTTATTCGCGCTGGCAATCACTCCTCTCGCAAAAATACTGGCTGAATTCAACACCAAAAACGCAGTAATCGACAGTTACACTCAATTTTTGCCGCGCAAGCATCTCTTGATGAAGATGCGAGGCCAGGAGTCACTGAGTGGCGGAGTGGCCTGCATTTGGATCCGACGATGCCAGAATTGAGGAAGCTGATCCGCGACGCCGAAGACGATTTAATGGCTCACCCTTCTCTGAGCAGCATCGAGGAATCCCAACGCAAACTGCGAACTCACGGAGTTGGTTATGTGCTACTTCAACTTCTCGCAATTCAGGTTCAGCTGGGCGAACCGTTGAACCTGAATGGGGACACGCTCAAAGACCTCGCCGATGGTTCTATCCGTCCCGTTCCCGTGGAAGGTGTAGACGCATTGACGGCGATGTTCGTTTGGGCAGGATTTCAAAGACGAGCGGCCAAAGAGAACTGGACCATGGTCAAATACGAGGAAAGCGCGAAGAAATTCTATGCTGACCATTCCATTTTCGATCCAGATCTTCGGCCACCTACATTTGAGCGCATCCGGGCCTCTGAAAACAAACCCAGCCAAACGATCTCCGTTGATGAGCCGAAGCGCAACAGCCACAAGCGCAAAAATGTCGAAACAGTGTCACAGAGAGGAACCAAACGAGCAAAAATCTCATCGGAAATGGAGGAACCAGGTGTTGAATTCAGTAAGCAAAAGACGAGTGGCAGAAGGAAAAGGGGGTACCAACCAACCGGCAGGCGCAACGGCTCAACGCAGGAGCACTCGGTCGAAGTAGCATATCACTCGTAGCTGGGCATCCGAGGTCATTTAATATAGGCCGATACCTCCGCTGCATATTAATGTGCAAGTTTGTAACATGTGAGCGGAATGGGGACTTGAAAAGTCGAGAGATTCTTAACACTGTGATCGACGACGAGCAGAGCACATTGATCGCATCAAAAGCTTCGACACCCCATCCGAGAGGTTGCTACATGACGCAGGGGACCAAGGGTATTATATTGGTGGCTAATGAGAGACACTTTACATTGGTGGCAGAAGTGAGTGTAAGCGAGGCCATGCACAAGTCAATCCACGCACAAGTCAACGCAAGTCAACGCACCAAAATTCAAACTCCGCTTGGTGGGCAAGTCAATTTGCCAAGTCAATCGGTTAACCCTCAGAAATATCGGAGAAGAGATGAGGAAGCGCGTACCCTGACTGCACTGCACTGACGCCCTTGATTGCCTGGAACCAGATTGGTATCTAAGGAGCCTCGGTCAGCGACGCGCGTCGAAATATACTATACGCACATAGAATATGAGGATAGTAAAGCTGGCACCCAGGCACAGAGAATACCAGGCTCCCGCCATTATGCTTCTGTGCTTCAGGATGCGAGGCGGGACCGTAGCAGCGTCCTGCTGCCATATTTGGATTCCAATGAAAATGGCGAACAAGACACCAAAGACGACGAAGAGTCCAATAATGCGTCCATTGCTCCACTCGTACTTGGTTCCTCCCCATTGTAACGCAAGCAATAGGCTAACGATGGCGGGAATGAAGACCAAAGTTCCCCAGGGGTCGAAGAGGTTGATCCGTTGCATGAGTGTCATGGATGTCGTCTTCACATCGGCGCTTCTGGGCATTTTAAAGAAGAAGATCATGAAAATGAGGGTCACTGCGCCGATGGGTAAGCTAACGAGAGGCACATCAGAAAGCCTGGGGTAGAAAGGAAAGAAAAAAAGGGAGTACTTGATGTAAAAACACCAACGCCAAGTGAGCTATGTAAGGCGTAAGAAAGATTGGTGAGAATGGAGAGGCCGGCGTACCTTGTCCGTGAAGGCCCCTCCCATTAACGGTCCGGCGACGCCGGCGATACCATACAAGGCACCAAGCATGCCAGTGAACATCGGTCGCTTTGTCAATGGAACACTACAGCATTAATTCAGATACAAGAAAACCTATCAGCAGGAGTCTTACCTGTGCGCGATGATAATCATAGCTCCAGCAACAATACCCGCACTACCCAATCCAGAGATTGCACGACCAACGATAAGAGCCTCGGAGTTGGGTGCAGCACCGCAAAGCGCAGAGCCGACCTCAAATGCTATGACAGCTGTAATATAAACCCATTTGATTGGAAGAAATGTGTAGAATTTGCCAAAAAGCAGTTGAGTGGCCGCAGTTGCCTGCAGATGCATTAGTGTGGAGCCTGGATGTTTGGTAAAGGATTTGGCATACAAGGAGATATCTGGGGGTCAACCGAACCGGTGAGCTTGGCACAATGAAACAGCGAAAACATACGAGCTCCCGTACCAACCCACGTCGTCGAGGGAGTTGAACTGGTCGGTAATTTTAGGCTATAGACACGCGGTGAGTATATCTTCCTGCAGACCGACGCGAACTAACAATTGCAGTTGCGATGATAGTATTATCCTAACCACCCGATTAGTTGTTTTTTTGGTAGAGTGGCGATAAAACATACAAGGGCCACAAGGAAAACCGATAAGGAAAGAGCAACTGTGAGCGAAACTAATTTGATTCCATGGGGGAAGTCATCTTCGTTCAGTCCATGCGTCGCGATCGCGCCCTCAATTTTCTCTTTTTCTGAGATAGAGTGACTCGGAGAGCCACCACTGAGAGTTTCTCCTTCATTGCTTGCGTGAGTGGCCATGAAGGTACGAGTCGGATTCGGAACCTAGGATGATCTGCGGTTTTTATTGTACACCAATCTGATTCATCGATTTGGCTTCGGATTCAGCACGGAATCCCGGAGCCGAAAAGATACACAGCAGGCTGTAGGCAATTCTGGGCAATTTGTGTCATCGCCTATTAGCAGCACGGCCCCGATATGTTCTCAGGAAGAAGGAGAAGACATGACAGAAGCGGAGGTTTTTTCAAGTCCGACTTCGCCGCCTGCCGGACTCGGCCCGACGTGCAGCGAACAGATGAAAATGCGAGAGCGCAAGTTGAAGTCGGGATCCAAGACTCATGCTTTTCGCCACGAGAAAACTTTGAGGAGGAAAGTTGTCAGCGGTGCCGTCGACGTGGTCGTGGTCGTGGATGAACGTGATCCGCGCAGCGGAGTCCAAAATTATAGCGGAGCCTGAAATTGCAGGATCCCGCAAGATGTTCGCATAATCCGGAGCCGCATTCTCTTCGTCTACGGATACTACTTCCTCTGGAGCTGAGCAGGGAGTATATGTCTATTAGTACAAGACGCTTACAGTATGCACGGTATCCACTAGGCGCATTTAAGAGGAAAATACGACAAATAGCCTGAAAGCTTCCTTTATCTCCTAACTCCGCTGCTCATGCGCCACCGCCCTTCTGGATGTCCTTGCCTTTAATGCTCTTCCACTCCATGGCGGCGGACCCAATGGTGGACAAGGCCGTCATGGCAACAGACACATAAAAGGCGGATATGAGGGCCTGGTTGTACACAACGAGCACATCTGGCAGGAACCGCGCGTCAACTGCGCCCCGAATGCTCGTGGCGCCGGTTCCAAGTACGATGGTGGGGTTAATGCCGGGAACCTTGCTAACGAGGCCGGATACGAGCTTGTTCGTGAATACCTGAGTTGTGGTCAGCACAGCGACAGAGGAGGACACATGGACAAAGACGGACGTTCTGTCCGACGGAAATAAACAACGCTCCACCTGAGAGATTTATTCGAATTAGCGTCTTTATTGATAAAAAGGTGAGAGACTGACCAAGTGTCTCTGTGAACATGAGGATTGAGATGCCGACAGGGACATCAGCGAGTTGAAGCACTGTCTGCGCAGCAATCATGGGTTGTTGCATACCCAGCCCACCGCCCAAGCCGTAGATAATTTGGTAGCCGATCCAACGCGCGGGGCCACTGTCTACCTTGAGTGTCGCGAGAAGTCCCGCACCCACAGCCAGGAGGACGCTCGAGGCATAAAGGAAAGGCGTATAGTACCTGAACGAGACACAAGTTAGATCCACTGACGTCTATCAAGAGACATATAGAGTACCCCGTTGCTGTGATGATCCCGCCTGCAACAAGTGACGCCAATACCCATGTAAGTATCATAGGCAAATTTCGAATTCTGTCGGGCGGGTAAGAAATATCGGAGAAGAGATGAGGAAGCGCGTACCCTGACTGCACTGCACTGACGCCCTTGATTGCCTGGAACCAGATTGGTATCTAAGGAGCCTTGGTCAGCGACGCCGCGTCGAAATATACTATACGCACATAGAATAGGAGGATGAAAAAACTGGCACTCAGGCACAGAGAATACCAGGCTCCCGCCATTATGCTTCTGTGCTTCAGGATGCGAGGCGGGACCGTAGCAGCGTCCTGCTTCCATATTTGGATTCCAATGAAAATGCTGAACAAGACACCAAAGGAGACGAAGAGTCCAATAATGCGTCCATTGTTCCACTCGTACTTGGTTCCTCCCCATTGTAACGCAAGCAATAGGCTAACTATGGCGGGAATGAAGACCAAAGTTCCCCAGGGGTCGAAGAGGTTGATCCGTTGCATAAGCGTCATGGATTTCGGCTTCACATCGGCGCTTTTGGGCATTTTAAAGAAGAAGATCATGAAAATGAGGGTCACCGCGCCGATGGGTAAACTAACGAGAGACACGTCAGAAAAGGTGGAGAAACGGGGACAAAAAAGGGAGTACTTGATGTAAAAACACCAACGCCAAGTGACCTATGTAAGGCGTAAGAAAGAATGGTAAGAATTGGGAGGCCAGCGTACTTTGTCCGTGAAGGCCCCTCCCATTAACGGTCCTGCGACGCTGGCGATACCATACATGGCACCAATCATGCCGGTGTACATGGGTCGCTTCGTCAACGGAACACTGCAGCATTAATTCAGATGCAAGAAAAACCCGTCAGCGGGAGTCTTACCTGTGCGCGACGATGATCAGAGCCCCAGTAAAAATACCCGCACTACCCAATCCAGCGATTGCACGACCAACGATGAGAGCCTCGGAGTTGGGTGCAGCACCGCAAAGCGCAGAGCCGACCTCAAATACCATGACAGCTGTAATGTAAACCCATTTGATTGGAAGAAATGTGTAGAATTTGCCAAAAAGCAATTGAGTGGCCGCAGCTGCCTGCACAGCATTAGTGTGGAGCCTCAGGCTGTAAGTTGCACAAAGGAATTGGCGTACAAGGAGATAGCTGGGGGTCAATCGATGAGCTTGGGCCCGCACAATGAAATGGCGAAAACATACGAGCTTCCGTACCAACCCACGTCGTCGAGGGATTGGAACTGGTCGGTAATTTTAGGCTATAGACACGCGGTGAGTATATCTTCCTACAGACCCACGCGAACTAACAATTGCAGTTGCGATGATAGTATCGTCCTAGCCACCCGATCAGTTATTTTTTGGTAGAGTGGCGATAAAACATACAAGGGCCACAAGGAAAACCGATAAGCAAAGAGCAACTGTGAGCAAAACTAATTTGATTCCATGGGGGAAGTCATCTTCGTTCAGTTCATTACCCCCCGGTATCGCGCCCTCGATTTTCTCCTTTTCTGAGAATGAGCGACTCGGAGAGTCACCACTGAGAGTTTCTCCTTCTTTGCTTGCGCGAGTGGCCATGAAGGTACGAGTCAGATTCGGAACCTACATGTGGCTGTGGGCAATTGATATGTTCTCAGGAAGAAGGAGAAGACATGACAGAAGCGGAGGTTTTTCGAAGTCCGACTTCGCCGCCTGCCGGACTCGGCCCGACGTGCAGTGAACAGATGAAAATGCGAGAGCGCAAGTTGAAATTGGGATCCAAGACCCATGGTTTTCGCCACGAGAAAACTCGGAGGAGGAAGGTTGCACCAGCGGTGCCGTCGACGTGGTCGTGGTCTTGGATGAACGTGACCCGCGCAGCGGAAAATTATAGCGGAGCCTGAAATTGCAGGATCCCGCAAGATGTTCGCATAATCCGAAGCCGCATTCCCTTAGACTAGGGATACTACTTCCTCTGGAGCTGAGCAGGGAGTATATGTCTATTAGTACAAGACGCTTACAGTATGCACTGTATCCACTAGGCGCAATTAAGAGGAAAATACGAGAAACAGCCAAAAAATGCTGCTTATGCGCCACCACCCATCTGGATATCCTTGCCTTTAATGCTCTTCCACTCCATGGCCGCAGACCCGATTGTGGACAAGGCCGCCATGGCAACAGACACATAAAATGCGGATATGAGGGCCTGGTTGTACACAACGAGCACATCTGGCAGGAACCGCGCGTCAACTGCGCCCCGAATGCTCGTGGCGCCGGCTCCAAGTACGATGGTGGGGTTAATGCCGGGAACCTTGCTAACGAGTCCGGATACGAGCTTGTTCGTGAATACCTGAGTGGTGGTCAGCACAGCGACGGAGGAGGACACATGGACAAAGACGGACGTTCTGTCCGACGGAAATAAACAACGCTCCACCTGAGAGATTTATTCGAATTAGCGTCTTTATTGATAGGAAGGTGAGAGACTGACCGAGCGTCTGTGTGAACATGAGGATTGAGGTGCCGACAGGGACATCAGCGAGTTGAAGCACTGTCTGCGCAGCAATCATGGGTTGTTGCATACCCAGCCCACCGCCCAAGCCGTAGATAATTTGGTAGCCGATCCAACGCGCGGGGCCACTGTCTACCTTGAGTGTCGCGAGAAGTCCCGCACCCACAGCCAGGAGGACGCTCGAGGCATAAAGGAAAGGTGTATAGTACCTGAACGAGGCACAAATTAGATCCACTGACGCTTATCAAGAGATATATAGAGTACCCCGTTGCTGTGATGATCCCGCCTGCAACAAGTGACGCTAATACCAATGCAAGTATCATAGGCAAATTTCGAATTCTGTCGGGCGGGTAAGAAATATCGGAGAAGAGATGAGGGAGCACGTACCCTGACTGCACTGCACTGACGCCCTTGATTGCCTGGAACCAGATTGGTATCTAAGGAGCCTTGGTCAGCGACAGCGCGTCGAAATATACTTTACGCACATAGAATACGAGGATGAAAAAGCTAGCACCCATGCACAGAGAGTACCAGGCTCCCGCCATTATGCTTCTGTGCTTCAGGATGCGAGGCGGGACCGTAGCAGCGTCCTGCTTCCATATTTGGATTCCAATGAAAATGCTGAACAAGACACCAAAGGAGACGAAGAGTCCAATAATGCGTCCATTGTTCCAGTCGTACTTGGTTCCTCCCCATTGTAACGCAAGCAACAGGCTAACGATGGCGGGAATGAAGACCAAAGTTCCCCAGGGGTCGAAGAGGTTGATCCGTTGCATAAGTGTCATGGATTTCGGCTTCACATTGGCGCTTTTGGGCATTTTAAAGAAGAAGATCATGAAAATGAGGGTCACCGCGCCGATGGGTAAACTAACGAGAGACACGTCAGAAAAGGGGGAGAAACGGGGACAAAAAAAGGGAGTACTTGATGTAAAAACACCAACGCCAAGTGACCTATGTAAGGCGTAAGAAAGAATGGTAAGAATTGAGAGGCCAGCGTACTTTGTCCGTGAAGGCCCCTCCCATTAATGGTCCTGCGACGCTGGCGATACCATACATGGCACCAATCATGCCAGTGTACATCGGTCGCTTCGTCAACGGAACACTGCAGCATTAATTCAGATGCAAGAAAAACCTGTCAGCAGGAGTCTTACCTGTGCGCGACGATGATCAGAGCTCCAGTAAAAATACCCGCACTACCCAGTCCAGCGATTGCACGACCAACGATGAGAGCCTCGGAGTTGGGTGCAGCACCGCAAAGCGCAGAGCCGACCTCAAATGCCATGACAGCTGTGATGTAAACCCATTTGATTGGAAGAAATGTGTAGAATTTGCCAAAAAGCAATTGAGTGGCCGCAGTTGCCTGCACACGCATTAGTGTGGAGCCTCACACTGTAAGTTGCGCAAAGGAATTGGCGTACAAGGAGATAGCTGGGGATCAACCGATGAGCTTGGGCCCGCACAAAGAAATGGCGAAAACATACGAGCTTCCGTACCAACCCACGTCGTCGAGGGATTGGAACTGGTCGGTAATTTTAGGCTATAGACACGCGGTGAGTATATCTTCCTGCAGAACGACGCGAACTAACAATTGCAGTTGCGATGATAGTATTGTCCTAGCCACCTGATCAGTTTATTTTTTGGTAGAGTGGCGATAAAACATACAAGGGCCACAAGAAAAACCGATAAGCAAAGAGCAACTGTGAGCAAAGCTAATTTGATTCCATGGGGGAAGTCATCCTCGTTCAGTTCATGCGTCGCGCCCTCGATTTTCTCCTTTTCTGAGATAGAGCGGCTCGGAGAGTCACCACTGAGAGTTTCTCCTTCATTGCTTGCGTGAGTGGCCATGGAGGTAAGAGTCAGACTCGGCGTCTGAAAATGTGGCTGTGGGCAATTTATGACATCGCCTATTAGCCGGACGCGTGGTGCGCGGCCCGAAATATCACGCAGTTTCCGATATGTTCCGTGCCAACCACATACCCCACCTGAGGTCGTAGTTCAAGTCATGGCCAAGTCATGGCCCGCTAATTACTTACTTGGTTGCTACTCTCGGGTATCGCGGAGACGTGCCTCATGTTTTTTTTTATAATGAAATGAAAAGGCCAGTAAAATGGCCGAGTAATTATTGAATCAAGAATAGGGGGTAGCCATCTTACATGCCGTTTTCTTGCCGTTTTCCTAGGTTCATTTTACTCCATTTGTGTCTCTCAATTAACTGAGGTAGCAATTCTTCCTGTCAGCAGAGTACTGCGGCACGGTCCTGTTCACTGCGCCGTAGGAACCACAATCGAAGATGTCAATCAGCTGAAACACGATGAACGGCCGCACCGCGGTCCATCGCGGAGAGAATTTAGGACCGTTCAAGAAAATTTTCGTGGCGGAGTTACAAAGCAAAAATCTTCGTTGATGAAAATATAGACCCATTCTGGACTGCCGGAGTGAAGCACTGGAACTTCTTGAGCGTTATTACTACCACAGAGATGACAATTCAACTATCCTGCTTCCTTTTAAAAAATATACCCGTGCTTTTGTTTTTACCGCCCAGAGTTTGCCCCTGTTTGGCGCTATTCGAGTCACGTGAACACGACGCGTTTTTTTGTTTCATCCAATCGATACTTTCCAGATCTATCCCAGGAAATAGAAGCCCCAAAGCTCAGATGCGACGAGCATATGGTGCATGCAAAGATTCGCCGAGATGCTTACAAAACAAGAATGACTTGGAGCTTGCGTTTGGCTTGCGTTCAAAGAGGTAACCTTGAAGACTTTGGCAGTCTTGAATTAAGCGAGGTACGAGCTTCTTGTTAAAGCGTCTGTCCTACGAGAGACTACTTTTTTCCCTCTCTTTCAGGAACCCTCCGACGTTTCTGGCCCTACTGTATGTATTCCCTCACCACGTAAATTAATCACGCTTCTTGCGAATCCCTTCCTCGAGTTCCGATATCCGACTCTCAAGTAGGGGGGTCTCCTAGATTCGACTTGGTTTTTTGGCCCTTCGAATCTAGTGCATCTGCTGCGCGGCATACGTCGGCGTGGATTCGTGTTTCTGAACCAAGTTGCAATCTCGAACGACTGGTCAGTGGACGTGCATGTCAAGATCCCACGTAAATGACGTTGGGTGCCTGCGCTTCTAACGCCCCGCTGCCTGACCTCCTTTTTGGCTCATGAAAATTTGCTCTCCACTCTGAGGACGACACTCCATGTCTTTGCCACACCCCTGCATCCAGGATCCCAATCCCCACTCCATGCTGAAGCCCAGCACAACGGCCACCTTGAAATACATTCCGGTGTCCAATCTCCCTCAAAATTATCGCTACACCACCATCCCGGCCGTCAAGACGCGTCCTAAAAAAAGACGAATTCCACCGGGTCTATGTCCCTTTCTTCGAATTCCGAGGGCACGGCCGCCCACCTACCGATGTTGGCAATCCCGGAGACGTCTACATCGACCTCAGTCCCGCCTCGCTCGCGGTGTACGGCCGGACCGAAACGCAATGGCAGCGGTGGCCTGGTCCCGCTCCTAGTGGGGTGCCTGCGCGTGAGCATGTCGTTGGCCACCCAGACTTCGTCGAACAGAAGGGAGAACGCTATCTGTGGTGCGACCCGACGGAAGGCGTCCAGTGGTACTGCCGCAGGACAATCGACCGACGGACCCAGAAGTTCCGTGCAGAAGGAGCCGACCGCGAGGATGCTGGTGCCATTCTCGTGGCGGAGTATCTTGCAAACGAGGCTGCCGGCGCTGACGCCGCGCAAGTCTCGAAGAGTAGGACGACTGGGAAACGCCCCGCAAAGCGTGCGCGAATGATGTCCAACAGCCCCGAGTTCTATGTCGATCTCAAATCCGAAGCCGACGACGAGTTCACACCGCCCGAACACGCGCATCTTGCGCTTGAAACTGGGACTCCATTGTTGGAGCCCACGGGGGTCGCCATTGATCTTGAAGAATTGCAGCTCCTCAGTCGAGAACTGTCTTCGCTGAAGGCCGAGAGGGAGAGTTTCGCTCGTCGAAAGCGCGCGCTATTGAAGCGCGAGGCCGAGAATACGGGTTCATTCGCAGAAAGCATATTGGGTACACTCAGGAAAGAGTTCGACACCTATTGTTCGTTTTATCTTCATGTTCTCATCCATTTTCTCAATTAATTCTCTAGACGCCGGGGCATCGCTAACAGGTGATTCTTCTGACGTTCGTCCTCTCTCCTCTGACGTGCAATCGCCAGATGCCGACGTCGCGAAGCGACTTCCTGGTCTTTACCAGAAATTGGATGAAGGTCATTCCTTCCTCCCTCGAGCACTCAAAGCTGTTATTCTTACTGATGAATTGCAGCGAAGGAGCGCCTCCGAGTGGTCCAACGCGCGTGCGCCGACACAGTCACCCATACGGCAGAGATCGTTGGCAATTGCGCCCGACTGGAAAAGGGAAAGCAGGCGGTCAGTCCGATACATCCGTTCCTTTCACCGCGTCCTTAGCAATCCTTGGCAGATTCTCAGTATCGCGAAGATCAGGGCGGCGACTATTTAATTGAAAGATTATTTTTTTCTTGATTTTGTTTCTGCGCCTTCATTTTTTGTGTACTTGCGTCGCTCTTTTGTTCCGGCATGTTTGGTTCGGCTCTTGCCGAAATGTGACTCGGAACCCTGACAAAGACTTGCTTCACTCCACTCTCCTCAAGTTTCCCTGGATTGTCAGAGCACCGAGACTACACTAGGCGCAATAGTTTGCATTTTACGCTCACTGAAACATCTCTACGAACTCGGGCTACTCGAGTCCCTTGGGTTGATATCTCATCGCTTTAAAGTACTACGTATCGACTCCGTGGACAGTCCCACCCGCGCAACTTCAACGACAACTTTCATCTAGCCAGGTACTTATTCTTCTGGTGAGTGACCTCTTGAACAACTTTAGGTTTCGTGCCCAGTAGAAAAACTGGATGCTTTCGAAATTCGGCGACATACTATTCGCCAGTTAGCTTCTCAGACCCCGCTGTCTGCCACGTTCTAAGTTAGGAGGCGATATTTCTGTATTTTTGACCCAAGACCTTGCCCAGGGACAGCTTCTCTTCTATATACGCCAAGTTCGGCGTTTCGCATTGGGCAGGCCAATCACCACGTTCATTCAGAAGCTCTGTCGCGTCGCGATGTCTCAACGTAAAACTTGCACCTGATCTCGAGCCTTGTCAAAAATTTCCTCTCTCATGAATCCAAGCACTTCAGAGCTCTCCAGAACACACCCCTGCTTTCGCCCTAATGCGTCGCCTCCGAGTTCCGCACAACAGCCATCGCTCACCACTGAGATCCATTATTTTGAGGTCGACAACCTCCCGGAAGATTACCCCTACGACATAACACCCACAACGAGGAAAAAGGCGCAGGATCATGTCTTCTATCTCATTCCCTTCTATCGCATTAAAGGTATCGGGCCTCCTCCGACGGACCTCGCTGGGACGAACGCAAGCGACGTCTATCTCGATTTGTTTCCCGGGGCGTATGCGGCCTATGGAAAGACGGTGAACGGATGGCAGCGGTGGTACGATCCCCAGCCGACGGCCAAGTTAGAGGAGACCCTCGTCCGCCATCCGCACTTCCTCAGAAATAAGAAGAGAACCCGCAGTCTGTGGTGCAGCAACAGTGCCGGGGTGTCGTGGTTTTCGCCGGGGACGGTGGCTCGGAATCAGAAAAGAGCGAAGGAACTTGGACTGGTGACGCAGGATGCGAACAAGACTCAAGAGGTAAGGTGGCGGGAGGCGGCGGCGGTGATCGAGGACTCGTTGGAAGCGGAACGAGCCTTCAAGGAACGAGCCCTCAGGACTCAGTGCCGTATCCCATCGCCCTTAACTCCCATGCCCGACTCTCGTCCAGCATCGCCGGTCGGAAAGAAGCGCAAACGGAGATCTAGCAGTGCAGAATTATCCAAGTTGGATGACACCGAAACGTTACTGAACCTCGTCAGAGAGTCGGTGCGGCTGCTCAAAGAGGAAAATGAGGAGCGTGCGGCAGAGGTATCACAACTTGAGCGGAAGGTGGCGGTTAAATTGGAGGACGGCGCTGAGGGCCCGAAGTCGTTTATGGAGTGGGGGAACGAGGTCATATCAGGCGCGTTTTATCGTACTTCATTTTAATTACTAACTTATAGTCTGACAGAGGGGCTGCAGATACAACGTACTTCCTTCATGGATGGTTCGCATTTTTTTCGTCCATCCTTCAACGCTCATTTAACGTGGCTCGTAGTGGAATTGTCGTCCGGCTGCGAAACGCTCTTGGGCCTGGAAGAGGAGCTGAAGACCGGCATGTCGTTTTATATTACTCGTCGTATCTCTGTCTGATTTTCCCCAAAGTTCTTCAACACATCGCATCCGCAACGAGCGAGCACGAAAAACTGCTGATCCTCGAAGCAAATGCCGTGGAGCGGTACGAAGAATTGAGCCAATGCAAGTCGACCTGAACTTACGCTCTTGAACTTGAACACTCATTAATATTACAGACATGATGGATGTCGTCCGAACTAGCGATCGAAATTGATCTTGGTTGAATTTTGGTGTTTCTTGCAGGAGCAACTTTCTTGGTCCCATCCAGTCCTCCTTCGAGACGACGTAAGAATCTGAATAATAGGTGCAATCCAGATCCCACTACTTGTACAAAGTAAATAGTTATATCGATGTTCAAATACGCGATTAGTTCCCCATAAAGCGAGCTTCGGGCATTCTTCCGCGCTCACAGCGTGTACTTGAACCCAGGCTTCCCCTCAATGACCGCTGTCCCCTCGTCCACCCGCTTGTTCATCTTCTTCAAGTCCAATGTAAGCAGGACGAGCAGGAGTAGAATGAGGACCCTGGCAACCGATAGTGGCGCCGAGCCCGTTAAGGTATTTTGGTGTATCCTTTTCCCGATAAACGGCCGTTCTGTCGGAGTAAGGGGTCAGTTACGAGGAAGACAGTCGATGAAGCCGCCAGGGCAACAGGCAAGGAAAGTGAAGCAACCATGATCAATAAAGAAAGATAAAACGTACGCAAAGATTCCACCCATTCCACCGAATCCAATAACAACCGCGGAGGTCACAGCGCGTTTACTGTATGTAAGGATGTTGTTGGCTTGATACGCAAGAACAGCAGGGACGTTGGATTGACAGCCCCCGATGGCCAAGAAAGCGCCAAAGTACCGAGGGCCAATCTTCCCTGCAAACGCCATGATGAACAGGCCGGTCATGCAGACGAGCGCGTTGAGCGCGATGAATATAGCTCGTTTCCGGAGTTTGTCGCTTGCATATGCCACCTGAACAGCCAGTTAGATGGTAGGGAGCAGGAGGGAAAGGAAGGAAGTACGAACAGCGTAAGTAAAGAACGCGGCAAAGACATACGGAGGAGCGGAAAGCAGGAGGGAAAGCTCGACGCTGTACCCTCCTCCGGCCAAGATGACCTACGGAGATCAACTTAAAGCTGGGTATATAGACATATGACGTGAATGAACGTACGGGTAAGAAGTAAGCGAACGCATAGGCAGGCATGGTCGAGGACATGAACATCAAACCATACCCCCAGATCCTCCAGTCTTTCAGATATCCAATTGCTGCGCGGCCCGTCAGCTCGTCGGCAAGCGCATCTCCTCGGTCCTCGCTGAAAGACAATGGAAGTTGGGTTTAAGCACGGGATAAGTGATCGATTTGGACTCACTTGATCTTGTCGATGATGTGCGCAGTTTCCTTCTGCGTGAGGAAGGTTGCTTTGTCGGGGAAGTCGACTGGAGGACATGAATGAGCTACAACTCGGACAAAGGGAGCCGAGACGCAGGAACGCACCGAGGGTAAAGAAGGCGATGATCCCCAGGCCCATAGTAGCAGCTCCGAATACGATGAATACCCATCTCCAAGAGGCAATGCCATATGAACCACCGAGTTTCGTTATCCCGTCTGGAATTAGCGCTCATGAGTGGAATGTTTGGGAAACAAGGGAGAAGAGCGGCGTACATCCGATGATCTGGGAGAATCCAGAAATAACCATGCTCGTGAGGTAGAAAACCGCGAGCCTCTTCTGAGTCTGGTAGCGAGTGTACCAGCCTGTTTGAAAATGAATCCCGGAATACTCGCGGACGTTTATATTATGGTACGCACAGGAGATGAGGAACACGCAACCAGGGAAGAAGCCTGTATAGTTAACGGTCAGAATAAACCGGTATACCTCCCGTGGAATAAAGAACGAACCGGATTCGAGGAGACCAAGAAGAACCCGACAAACTGCGAGCTGTTGCCACGTCTGGACGAATCCCATTCCTGTAAGAAAGCCCGCTTAGACTTGATCTCTCGGAGCCACAACGAAAATGAACGCACCGAGCATCTAAACAACGAAGTTCAGAAGTTAAATCCTACATGCTAGATATGTACCCACCACAGCACCCCATAACACAGTTATTGTGGTTAGGTGATTCCTCGTTCCGATTTGGCGTAAAAGGATGTTACTGGGAAGCTCAAACTGGAGTCCCAGATCAGTACGCGAGGTTGAGTGCCGATGCGCAAGGGCGACATACGATGATGTAGGGTATGAAGAAAATGCTGTTAAAGCGGCTCAGTACATAATTTCTTCTCGGCGAAAGAGGTTAGAAATTACAGCGCGATGATTGAGTATCGCTCTCCAACTGTCAGCTTGAGGTCCCTAAAATGCGAGACGGTAAATTAAGCTGAGGTGGGCGTGCTTTGACAGGGAACTCACTTGGCCATTCCAGCAACACGCGCAACGCTGATATTGGTGCGATCGATGAGGGAGATCGCGTATACAGCGCCCAGAATGACCAGAAGTCGCAGATCCACCTTACGGCTACATTGAGAAGAAATTGAGACGATGAGGGAGGGGGTAGGATTTTTAACTGACGTCAGAGCGCGGTCCTGCGCTTCCGTGAACGAACTGGCTGCGTCGGTCCCATCCTCGATGTGTTCGCTGGTATGCTTTTCCTTCTCGATGGAGGAAACAGAGGCAGGCATGGCGGGAGGAGAGAGAGCGATGAACTCTGTCTGGCCTTGGCTCTTTTGAAGGCGTGTAGTCAGGGACCAACAATCAGACAGAATCCTGGGCCTATATACTTAGCCAAGCTATTGGCGCTGGCAGAGCCCTAGTTTAGTAGCCGCCATTTAGCACCCCATGACCCTGATTGGAGCTGAAAATACAATCATTCCGTGAGCATTTCAACCCCCACTTGTGCTTACGGCTCCCGTCTTCTTGCGGCTTCTCCGCTCTATGACCTTCGCTGTCAGTCCCAGTGGACATAAACCGACCCTACGATCGAGAAACGGTGTCATGACATCCCATGCAGCGTGTGATGATGATCCAGCGTTTGACGCGCCTTTTCGTTTGGTTTTGATGTGAAGTGATAATGGCTCTGACATCAAAACGGTGATTAATGAGAGCCGTTCATGACGCCGGGGAACATCTCAATTGGCAACACATCAGCTTACCTTGGCAAACCTTTGGCGCCACTGTCACAGCTTTGTCTCCCCTTGCATACGAAATGTACCTGGGTCCTCCGAGCTTGTGGGCCTTGATCCGTAAGGTTCGTTGGCGGGAGGAGAATAATGAAAGACGCAGCTGCTGTATATGCACGTCTGAGCATAAATCGGATCGTGGACGAAAAACACACCCTGCCTGCGCGCGAGATTGCAGAAAATAGTTGGTCGAAGCAATTTGTTGTGCCCTTGCTGCGGGGTCACCTCCGTTTGAGCCCGAAAGCTCCTCGTATTTTCACTGGTTGGCGTACTTGGCGTGAACTTTTTTCGATCTTGTGCCAATCCGCAAGATAGCCGTGTATGCGCCATGGGTGCGTTTACAGTCGACGAAAAAAGCAGGAGTTCTAGTCTTTTGTTTCGCAGAGTTCCAGTCCCAGACTCCGTATTTTCACTGGTTGGCGTACTTGGCGTGGCCTTTTTTTCTTCTGCCGATCTTGTCAATCCGCAAGATAGCTGTGTATGCGCCATACGCACGTTTAGGGTCGAAAAAAAAAGCAGGAGTTCCAGTCTTTGCTTTCGTAGAGTTCGAGGCCCCGGGAAGCTTAGCTGTAGTAGGATGCTGGCAGGATGAAACATCCGAAATTAGCGGGTGCGCCAAGCCTCCACAATGGCAAGGAGTTAGACTTCAGTCAGCATTAGGTCCGGATTGTGGTTAGACTGACCCCCGAATGCGAGAGACCGACTACTGGACGTTGTGTGGAAGAGGAAGAGATATGGCGCGAGCTGTCACATCATGTGCCGCCACTGGTATGACGTGACCGATGCACAACTCTTCAAGTTCCAGTCCATAACACAACTCGCATGTACAGGCTCGCCTCCATTCCTACTCAAGTCTCAATTTTTTTTTTCAAAACTTTGGTCAATCTGCGTTCATTGCTGGCATACTTAGTACTGCCTCCTGGACCTCAGGTTTTGAATCGATTTCTCCTACACCGCCGTTCGAAGCTGGAAAGGCCCATCAAGAGCTCCTGCCCGGAAAACGCCGAATATATTGGTCTAGAACCCACCCATCTTCTGCTATTATCCACCCTGGCACTACTTGAACCTTGCTTGAACCACTCCGGTTTCTACTTCGTTATTATCCGAATCCTTAAAATTCCTTAAAGTGGGATATCATTCTTGTGCAGTGACTAATGGAATCGGCGACAGGACTCAGAGCATCCGCTTGCCTCTCATAATTGCAACCGGACGCTCCACGAGGTTGAGAAGGACTGTCGGCGCGATGGCGCGACGTAAAAAAACCTCGCCTCGCCCTTGCCCTAAAAATCTGCTCTCTGCCCCCATGGCTGAAACAGAGACCCAACGTATACACCCCTGCTTTCGCGGCGACTCGCCTCTGTCCGTCCAGCAGCCCAATCTGCGGTACGAAGTGCAGTATTTCATGACGGATGCGCTTCCCCAGGACTACCCGTATCAAATAGCAGCCGCGCGAGGCATCAGAGAGGATGCGCAGATGCATTTCCACATCCCGTATTTTGGGATTTCCGGCATCGGGCCACCGCCAGCCGACTTGACTGGCACGAGCTTGGGCGACTTGTGGCTGGATCTGACGCCCAACCTGCATGCCGCGTACGCCAAGGTCCCGGCTGGGGATGACAATGATAATGCGGTGTGGCAGCGCTGGTACGACCCACAGCCCAGCCTAACTGGCTTTGTTCAGCACCCGCACTTTAAGGCGCGGATGCTGTGGTGCTCCAACGGGCGGATCTCATGGGTTGTGAAGACCACCGTCGTCAGGAACCAGGGAATAGTGCGAAAGCTGGGGTTGGTCGTGGCGCAGGGCGAAGATAAGGCGGAAAAGGTGCGGTGGGAGGAAGCGTCCGGCGTGATCAAGTGGGCGCTCTCGGGGACTCGGAGCATGCGCAGATACAGGCCCGTCCACGCCTCCGGTTCCGCGACCAGGAGAACGACGCGGTCGGGTGGGGAGCTCGTCCAAGGCGAAGACCCGCTGCGGGAACTCGTCTCGCAGTCGATCGATGCTCTCCGAGACGAGAATAAGGCGCTCTCTGTAGAAATATCGGCGTTTGAACGTCAAATCGAAGCGTTGCCCGCCGAAGAGTCGGCATGTTTTATGGATTGGGCTACCGAGGTCCTGTCAGGCGAGTATTGTTTTCCCCCCTGATGCGTGTCCGCATTGACGAGCGGCGCAGGTGGTCTCGAGGCCCAGTCTGCGTTCTGCAAAGAGAGTGCGTGTTCAATTTTCTTCTTCTTTTCTTGAGATGTCGACCCTCCATCTGATTTCTCCAATGCAAAGAACTGTCCGCAGAGGGCCGCAGATTGTGGGACATGGAACTTGCGTACAAAATCGGTGCGTTTTCTATTTTACTGTCAATTTGAGAGCATGGTGTTGATTTTGATCTTTGACGCGTAGCTCTCGACGACATCGCGATTGAAGAGCGGAAGACGAAGACGCAGAAAAATTTGAAAGCGAGTCGGTGGTCATTGAATGTGAGTCTACTACACGGCTCGAACGCATTCTCATTTCTCAGTTGGTCGAAAATCCAGATCCACGAAATCTCTTGAACGCGAATCCGTTGTATTTTACTGAGTGAAATGATGAAAGTCCGACGCTGTTGAATGACGGGCATAACCAATTATACAAAATTGTATCGCATCTTTTGTGGCTACAGTACTCTGATTCATTTAAATTTCCCTCTGATTGTGTACCTAATGGGTCCAGACCGCCTGCGAGCTTATTGTTGGCTGGCGTGCCATCTATTTGCCCTCCACATTGAGCCTTCCAAATAGATGGGACGTCGGCGCGTCAGCTCTCAAAAGTTCTAAGCAGAAAGCGGTATCAGACATGTCCATTTCGCGAGTGGGACTGACTGCGTAGACCGCGTGGCACTTTCACTGCCAGGGCTGGAGGTAATATCAGAGAGGTTTTTTCCAAGAGTGCCAGACTGAGAGACACATCAATTCTAAGCAGAAAGTGGAACCGAGTCGCACATGTCCATCTCGCGAGTGCGACTGACCGCGTACGCCGCGTACCACTGTCACTACCAGGGCTGGAGGACATATCACATACTTTTTTACACAACTCCAACAAGAGTCGCAACCGAACGCTAGAGACACATCAACCAAACAACGTGCTGAAGTTCAGGCAAGTGAAAATGATGAACATAATTATCCATTACACAGTTCGAACTGAGATGCATCATGTTCTTTGTTCAAACCGAGTACATCATCGTGTAGTCTCTCCCAAGGTCTTGACAGTCGCTTCAGTATTTCTAACTCGTACCTCCGATAATCATCATATCATGTTCACTTGCGAAAAAAAAACTGTGATACTTATTATGGTATGTCTTCCAGCCCTGACAGTGAAAGTGATACGCGGCGTACGTGGTCAGTCAGCTGCACTCGCGAGACGGACGTGTCCAAGTTCTGAACTTCCACAAGTTGCTGAAGTTGCATCACACTTTCGACATAGTATCCGATGTCAAGGTTTTGGGGGTTCAACAACCCCAACAAAAGGTTGAAGCCCGTAAAAGCTTCGAACGGCGGCCGAACGCCTGCCAAACTCAAGTGCCATTTCCCTAAACCTTCTATTTTCTTTTCTTTTCCTAACATTGCCTCTATATATTGGATCATCGACTATCTTTGAACATGTGGAGTCTGGCTACGGGAGACTACATTGCCCCATCAGAGACTCGCCATTTCAGAGCCTTCTTTTTTTCGGAACCCCAACATTTCACAGCAGACTGAATGTCAAAAGGTTGATGTGGTTGATGTGTCTGCAGTTCCGACTTCTGTAAAAAAGAACTCTGTGATACTTATTCTTCCGGCCAAGCGACACGCGGCGTAGTGCACGGTAGACAGGTCCGCTTTCCGAACCTCACAAGTTGCATAAGTTGCATCAGACTTTCGACATATCCGTTCTCAAGCTGTTTTTGGGGCCCTAAAAAACAACTGAACTAGTAAAAAGTATATCTCCTTCGAACAGGCCGAACGCCTGAACTCTAGTGTCAGTTCCCAAGCCCTCCAATTTCCTTTTCTTTTCCTACCATTGCCTCATCAAAGGCTCGCCATTTCAGAACCTTTTTTGGAGCCCCAAAATCTCACAGCAGATTCGTCAAAAGGTTGATGTGGTTGATGTGGTTCTGGCATTCAATTACTATTCAGCTCCGACTGCTTCTCAGTGAAAGTGATATGCGGCGTAGTAGGTCAGTCGCACTTGGAACTTCTGAGATTTCTATCAAGATGTGGTTTGGACGCAGTTCGAGCGTGAATTTGCGGTCCACCACGCGCTTAAAATACGGCGGCCGCCGCTTTTCCAAATATATAGAGTAAAGTATACCCTGGGGATATATTCGTTTTTTGTGCCAAACTTACAACCCAGTCCCCAACTGCCATTGTAAATCTTCAGTATATTAATAAGCTTCCCCGTATCAAACTGCCACGAAGCCCGCGACCCCTCCTGCATCATATCGCTACTGTTTGTTCTAGAAACAATCACATTTAGGCTGCAAAAGCACCTGAGATAGAGCATACTCGAACTCCTACTAGGACTACAGCATGTGCACTTCAACGGTAGGAGAAACTACTTGGGTGAGCTGCAAGTACGCTCATTGGACTCGGTTTCATTTTTTCTTCCTACATAAATTTGAGCTTGGCTCTAATTTGGTTAATTCTTCAAGTTACTTACTCTCTCTCCGAATCGGAAGACGGTTTATTTGGCATTGCTTGGTTGACTTGGTGGCACGTGAACACGACGCGTCTCTCCTCATGACCATAGCAAGACCAACAGCTTGCAAGCCTTCCTTCTCACATCTACTAGGAATCTGTTATGATTTCTATGGCACTTGTGCCAGCTGTCCTTGCATCCGCCTCCCTTTATACCGCTGCTGGAAAATCTGTCTTCCCAGGTCTTCAGGCGCCTCCGATCTCTCTGCATTCAGCCTGAGCTTTGGATCGTCTCTTGTAGATTTATCTTCTAGAAGCAATCTGGGTCATTATTTTTATTGCGATCGATATGATAATCTCCCAGTTCAAGCCGCTCTTCCTCTATGCTCTGCTAGGTATAACACAGTGCTGCTGCTTTCGTACTCTGAACGAGTACCCAAGCAGCTCACATATGTAACGAGTCATATCCAGGTCCGACTTGGAGAACTCGATGTAGCTCCCCCACGTTTCGTGCACACTGATACTTCTCTAGCACAGCGACACTGACAATAATTGCCTGCAGACAGCCGCATATTGCCCAGCAGTTTATATCCATTGCAATTGCCAAACAGGTATGTGTTCGAGTTCCACAGCTCAACTGCTATAAGGTTCTCTCAATCGCGCTACTACCATCTACCAAGGGACCGCTATGGGGCATCCGCCCAAAGGCGAAGCTAAAGCCCCCGAATCAGACGTCCCGCACGCGCAGCGCCGTCCCCGATGTACTGTGGACTTCTCTGCATGCGCTAAAAGAGTCGGCCGACGCCTTCCCGCCGCTGAAGGACGGCGTTGTTGCAATCTGGGACATTTCAGAGGTAAATGGATTGTTTTACCCTCATCTCAGTAACTCAAGTCCGCCCAGTGCCCGAAGCACTCAAGGACCGATGCGCGCGACATTGCGCTGCGGATAAAAGATATTGCCGATCTCATTGCCGATGCAGTCCCCGACGGCTCAGAGATTCCTCCGCCGATGCAGCAGAGGATTGAGCGATTTACAGTGTGCCCGAAACTTAGGCAACTCCTGGCGAGTCAGTATTCTCGACGAGAAGCCGATGCAGCATAGAGGCCATCTCGTTTTCCAGAATGGCCTCTCGCCTCATGCACCTCAGGGATAATGAGCGCACTATAAAAGACATCACAACTCGGCTCAACGACCAGCACCGTGATTTTTGGTCGGTCCCCGTCTCTCTCGCATTTGTCTGATCTGCCGAATACCCAACGATATATATCCAAATCCCACCCAGAGAACTGCCTTGACGATGCAGATCGAACAGCAGCAGACAGCAATCGCATCGGAACAGGCAAAACTAGCGGATGCAGACACAGTGCGAGATCCAACAGGCTTCTGCGGTGGTCGTGCGTCTCCCGCCCCCCTCACCTACGGACGCCGGATACTCATATTAATGTGCCCGCGCAGGACACCCGTCTTTTTAATTCTCGGCTTTGGCTAGCCCCTGACGTGTTGACTGCCTCGCCTAGGTTGAGACACCCTGCCCATACCCCTAACCTAATATGCTCGCGGGAACTCTGGGAAGCAGCCTAGGGTTGGAAGGCGTTAGGCGGAAGCCACCGCAATCTTACACTGGCAGCGACGAGGAAGCTTCTAAATAACGTCAGTATTCTTGAGGTGTACATGCAATTGATTACGAAATTCAGAGTTGCAATTACTGTGCATCCATTTTTAGTTCAACCGATCTGTTTCAATGCTTGGTCATGGATTTCAGACTCATTGCGATCTTCACATAATTTTCAACATGCTTCTCAGGATTCTTGTAATCTCTTATTTTTCCATCTTTTTCGCGCCGGATATTTCAGACCCAAGTAGAAAGGAAGGAATTAAATGTACGGAGCGCGTCTTATACGACTCACTGCCTCTGCTCTCGTGTGAAAGGCCCAGTTTTAGTTTGAGCTTTGAGTCGACTGGAAATAATATTCCACGACAGCTTCGAAGCAGAGATACGGAAACTGAGTTGCAGACAGTGCTCTTGATATCAGTTTATCTTCCCATCTCGTAGTTCGGGGAAAGGGAGAATCGTCATCTTATCGATTAGGGATACCATCAGTGGCTGTGCTACATCACAATCACATAACGGCCCCTTTAAATTTCTGCTCCTCACACCCACAATGGAGCACGGCTTCGATATCTGTATTGAAGAGTACCGACACACTGTCATACCCCCATGCGACAGCTGGCACGACCGCGGCGCCGACGTCCACTGGCATGCTATGGGCCATGCTGCTCATGTCCGCGACTCCGTCAGATATACTCCTTCAAGAAAAGAGGTCAGTCCCGTGTAGTGCATCTCTCTGCACGGCTGAATTTCATTTAAAAGATGAATACCTTGCGACTACTGGGCATTGTCCCTCCGGACTTCAACCTCGATGATCCCAGCAGCTTGCACTGGGGTAAGCATTTTTGCTCGGAACTCTTTTCAATTTTGAACATACCACACAGTAAATGATGTTTGGCATATCGCGTCGGAATAATTGGCCTTGTGGTCTTGGGCGCCATCCATTGGGACAGTCCACTTTCTTCTCGGCATTTTGCAGACGGAACGCATACGGCGACAAGCATATTACCAGCAACACAAGAAGGCTCCCTGGCGCAAATGGAATCCAACTGTAAGTGTCTGTTATGCGAAAAGGCTTTGAGATTCATATTCTGTTAGTGGGTTGAAGGACAATGTGTTCTCTTCGAGCGGATCCTTCTTTATCCGGAAGTGCTTTTCACCCAAGAAGAGCCCACGCTGCGCTGGCAGGAGGGCGGACTTGACAATTTCTACCCGGGGCATGATGGCTATCTCCACGAGCATGGACCAAACGGCCCTCGTCTTCCTGCGTTTCAGTCGGCGAAGCTGAACCCCTTTCTTGTCGCACTCAGCTGCCACGACAAAATGGCCGACTACTTCAAAAAACGACGGCAATCCAGATCCAATTTGCCTGACGCCACCTCGCCCCACCATGAGCTCTTCCAAAAACTTGACGCACTTGTTGACGAGATCTACAGGCCCCTCGAGTCAATCCCTGATATACCTCCTCTTTATTCTCGGGATGCGTTAGCACCTGCCGACGTGCTGGCTGCCAACTCGGTACTTCAAGTTGACAGCATGTTGTCCCCAACTGGCGCTTTCCCGACCCACGCGTCTCCGGCAAACACAGATTATAACCTAGAATCCAATGCTCCTGCATGTAAGTAAGCGCGAATTGAGCGATCGAGCTACCAAATTCATGATACCACAAGTGCACGTTCCTCCAGTGGGCCTACGAGAGCGTATTGCCGACGGACAGGCCCTCCTGTTTAAACCAATCGAAGATTGGGAAGACTCTAGGGAGGACTTAACTGGAGTGGTAGACGGCGCACAGACTGGGACATCTCCGATCGACGCATTAGCCCCGACCGAGGTCTCCCGCAGACAAATGCTACGACCTGGAACCCAATGCTGTAACGGGTAAGTATGCGCGACTCGTTACGCAATTTGATATGGCTAATTCAGTAAAATTCCAGCACATCTTCCTCCAGTTGGTCTACGGGAGCGTTTTTCCTACGAGAACGCCCGCCTGTTCGAACCAATCGAAGATTGTTGCCGGGCTGAGGAGGATCTACAAGAGCGTATTGCCTATGGGCAGGCCCTTTTGTTCAAGCCGATTGAAGATTGGCACCTGTCGGAGGACCCGACTGGAGTGGAAGATGGCGCACACTAGAGGTCGTGGGCAGCCGAGGGAAAAAGAATACAAATTCTATATCGGGTTTATTTGCCTGGGGCGATAACGAATATTACTCTTTAGTACGTGTACTACTGCGGTTTCACTTTTCATTCATGCTATCTGCCACACCAATACCAATTATACTGTCAAACCCAAGTCAAACCTGTATTGCGGTAAGCCGCAAGCAGGAGGTACTGACGACTCGGAGATGCACTTTGAATGTACTACCCGGATTCGTGTTGTCGATATGTTTGGACTCCGGTCCAAGACATAGAATCAGTCGGAATCTGGTTAATTATTCAAGTTGCCGGCTATGGATATATTTGGCATTGCTTGGTTGAATTTGAGGCACGTGAACACGACGCGTCTTTCTCCTCACCACACTGACAGTGCACCAACAGCAAGTCTTCCTTCTCGCATCTCGGCCAGAAGACTAGGAATATTTCGGGAATGCATTTAGTGCCTTAGGGCTCAGGACTAGTGCGGCCGCCTTCGGTCAGCTCGATGTTATGCTCTCTATGGCACTGATGCCAGCAGTTCCTCCCTCTATTCCGCAATTTTCTGCCAGTGTAGGCCAAAAACGCCACCCAAATACCTTCCAAGCTCTTATTGCGGCTCCTTCTTTTGGAGCTCCGGAACTGCGAGCGCTCAGCTCGCCACGCTAGAAAATCTATCTTCATTGACCTTCAGCCGCCCCTCCAACTAGAACTTCGGTGGATTTAGTTAACCTTGATGTGGCGTCGCCCCGCCTCATACGCGACATCGATTACCTGCCAACAACCACATGTTCCCCAGCAGTTTGTATATTCTGCTCTGCTTGAGAACTTTGGGGATTCCTACACCCTGGCAGTTCAAGCGCCATGTTCTACGCCGCGCCAAGGCCACTTGGCTTAACATACAACCGCCACTGCTTTTCCAATTATATATTGGTTTCCTGTGCCAAACTCCACAGCCCAGCTGCTGTAAAGCTGCCGTAAAGTCTCCAGTATAAATCCCCCACATCGAGCTGGCACGGGCCCGCGGACACTCGCCATGCGGCGGCTGCTGCCATTCCGGAAGCCAAAACTCAAGCCCTCAACTGGGACCGGCAATACTCTACTAGAGGGGACGTGGATTGCTCTCTGCGCGCTGAGAGATTCCGCTGATGCCTTCCCGCCGCTGAAGAGCGCCGTCGGCGGCGTTGTTGCACTGTGGGAGATCGCAAAGGTAATTAGTGTTGGGTTCATTATTACTATCGGCCTCAGCGAAACCCACGATCTTGTGCCCAGCGCGCCAAGCACTCCAAGACTGACGCGCGCAACATCGCGCTCCGGACGAAGGAGATCCTCGATCTCATCGCCGATGCAGTTCCCGACGGCTCAGATATACCTCCACCAATGCTGCAGAGCATTGAGCGATTTGCAGTGTGCGCCGCTCTGTTTATTGCTGCCCAAAACCTAGGCAACTTACTGGCGAGTCAGTATTCTCGACGAGGTCCGGTGCAGCATGGAGGCCGTCTCGTTTTCCAGCAAGGCCTCTCGTCTTGTGCACCTCCGGGATAACGAGTGCATTATACAAGACATCAAAGCTCGGCTTGACGACCAGTATCGCGATTTTCTGGTGGGCCCCCCTCCCCATGCGTTTATTTGATATGCCGAATAACAAACACATCGCCCAGGCTGCCTCGGTGCTGCGTGTTGAACTACAGCAGACGACAATCGCAGTGCGACAGGCGCAGCAGCAAACACAGATACAGTCCGACATTAAACAGGTGTCTGCGGTGACGGTGAGCTTTATGAAGTATTTCTTGCTTACGACCCGGAATAATGCGTATGTATGTGTTTTATTAGGACACCCTTGCGCAAGACCTGGCCGGACTCGTGTTTTATTCTCGATTCACCGTTTTTTTGGCTAGCCCCTGACGCGTTTGATTTGTTCTCGCACTGGCAGTCACCTTATGCGTCTCGAAGCTAGCGTTCGCTAGTCTGAAGTCCTGATGTGTCCCGACACCCGCTTGCATGCGCTTGTCGTCGACCTTTAGTCGAGGCTCTAACGAGTCGACCCATATGGTCCCAGTTCGGTGCGAGTTAGCCTGCTATGTCAAAAATTTCAGATTTCTTTTCATCTTCGAGCAAAGTTCAGGCCCCGTCCACCCATCGCCATTTATGCAAAGAATGTGGCACACGTTTGGGCCCGAACTTTGCCCGAAAACGCAGAGTTTCCGACATTTTTGAGGTAGCAGTGGCTGAAACAAGTCTACCCGTTTGCTCGCGAGGCAGAGAGCCAGGGGAGCGCGTAGCCTACTCACACGTGTTCGAAACACATATGTATCCCCAGCAGCTGCAGGTCCCCTTCCCCTTCCCCCATGTACTAGTATCCTCCCCTCTTCCTCCTCCTCCTCCTCCTCCTCTTCTTCCCCTCCCTCTTTAAACTCATCCATATTATTTGCATGTAGTATCCCCAACAGTAGAACATTGTAGTATCATCCTCCCCTCTTCCTATCCTTTTCCTTCTGCTGTTACTTACTTTAAGCTACTTACCCTCTCCACTATTCGGAATCACATTATTTTGGACTTCCCGATTGAACACTTGCCAGTTAATGTGAGAGCGGAGCTAGAAAAACACTTCCCCTCTGTCTTGCTGGGTGAATATATATATGAAGAATCGGATCATAGGCCCTGGAAGTCGGGGGAAGCGCTGCTGGCAACGAGACTAGGCGCTTGTTCTCGATGCCCACGAATCTCAGTGTGCGCTGGGCCCCAGGCTTGCGCGACGCAGGTCCAGGATGTATGTATTAGATGTAGATTTATTCATTGTGTAAGCTACACGCGGAATGAATTGACTTCTGTAAATATGTACGATCGACGAGCACGTCCAAAATGGCATACGTAGTCGAAATAGCACGCGCAAGACTCAAAAATACCGCCTGCAAGAACTCAAAATATGCAACTCGTGCAAGGACTCAAAATAACGCCTGCTGAAAGAAATACACCAGCGGCAGATACGAGATAATCCGCGTTGATGAATAATAACCTCACGCTGTCCCCCGCCCCGACTCCGTGTCCTCGACGGGTCTCGGCTCCATGTCCTTCCCGTCGCGTCTCGGCTCCAGGCCTTTGGCGAGATTTCCTAGTGTACCAGACTCTACAGCCCATGTAAAGTCTCCAGTATAAATCCCCGTAAGCCCGCCTAGTAATTCTAAGTTGCTTCTAAGTACAAGACTGTACTAACTACAAGCTTCAACACTCCAGGGAGGAGAAACTACTCGACCCGCCGGGTACGCACTGCGCAGCGGGTACTTACTCGCTGCATTCGGTTCTGTCTTCTCTCATTATACATACCTCTGTCCTTGGCTCTGAATTTGATTAGTAATTCTTCAACTCGCTGGCCCAAGACTGATCTATTTGGCATTGCTTGGTTGAAGTTCAGGCACGTGAACACGACGCGTCTCTTATGACCGCCAGTGATGCCGTTCCCTGCCTTCAATGACTACGACTAGCACGGATGGCCTGGGTGGCAGCTACCAGCAATCGGATTCGTCTTGTCCAGTGGCTACTATATGGCTCTGTCCCATAGTTTCCGTCTTCAACTATTCTCACTGCAGTTCATGGACTCGGTACGACGGTATCTACTCAGAGCTTCGAGGAGGTCATACTGGCATATCCGACCACTCCACGTAAAATGATCAGCCCTCTGACCTGGAAGTCCCTTCCTTGCTTCTGGCGACTCCCCTGCGTGTTTCGAATACCAAAACTTGACTCTAAATCGCTTCATTACAAAATCCGCCCCGCCATTATCCCTACCAAAACTTGATTCTGCGCCCCCCATGTCTTCCAACAAGGCGCAACATCCGTGCATCTTGTTCCCTTGCCCCGAGTCCAAGCTCAAGCCGCAAACTACCGTCTCCCTCAAATACATTCTCGTCTTGAATGTCCCCAGCACCTACCCCTACGCCACGCTCCCGGTCCTCGCAAGGCGAAGCGTGCGCGTCCCGTTCCTCGAGTTCCGCAGCCTCGGCGCCCCGCCGGCCGACGTCGGCAGCCCGGGCGACGTGTACATCGACCATACCCCCGCCGCGCCCCGGCTGTTCTGCCGCTCCGAGACGCAGTGGACTGCGTGGCCCGGCCCCAGCGACGTCGACCTCGTCGCGCACCCGGACTTTGTCGACGCCAAGTGGGAGCGCTACTTGTGGTGCTCGCCGGGCCTGGGCGTGGAGTGGTGCTGCCTGTCGACGATCCGGAGGCGGTGCGCGGATCTCGTGGCGGAGGGGGTGCTGGACGACGCGGTGGCGAGCGAGGAGGAGGGTCGCGCGCTCGCGGCGAAGGTGGTCGGGCTGTATCTCGCGCAGGAGGCGCAGGGGCCATCTGTGTCCAGGACGAAGCGCAAAAGGCGTGTGCGGAGTTACTCGGATGCGGAGGACGATGAAGATGAGGGTGCGGATGACGACTACGACGACGACGACCACGAGCCCTCCGAGCCGGAATACTCTCCGCCCAAAAGCGCTGCACCCGTTTCTAGACCACTGCGCAGCGCTCCCAGACGACTCCGCACCACCACCACCGCCCCCTCCAGCCCCCCACCGACACCCGCCAAGCCCCAACGCGACCCCAAGGCAATGCAGCGCCTCGCCCGCGAGCTTGCGTCCCTCACGTCCGAGCGCGCGCAGCTCGTCCAGCGCAAACGCGCGCTGCAGCAACAGCTGCTGCTGGCGACCCGCAGCCCGATGGACAAGCTTAGAGACGAGTACCAGAATTATGGTACGTCCCCCGCTCTCTCCCTTCTCATCTCATCTCATCATTCATATTCCATACCCAGCCGCTCACGCATCCCTCGCCGGTAAGTCTTTCTCCATCCGTACATACCACGCATCCCCTGATCATATAATACGCCGCAGACACGGAGGTCACGGCGCGGCTCGCGGGCGCGGTCTTTCGTTTGGACGAAGGTGCGCCACTTCACTCATTACTCGATGACGGGGAGTTGACGCTGCGTGTTATGGTGAATCAGCCCAACGCCGCCTGCGCGCCCTCCTGCTCGCGCGCGTGGGTGTCTAGGAGGACACAAAGCCGTAGCGCGTCTAGAAGTACACGAAGCCGTAGCGCGTCGAGGAGGACGCGGAGCCGAGGCGGGGGACGTGAGCTGGCTGTTGTTCATCAACGCGGGTTGTATATCTCGCATGGCGTATTTCTTGCATACACGAGTTACTTATTTCGTGTTATTTCGAGTTCTTGCATGCGTTATTTACTTATTTTGATCACATACGCCATTTTGTTGCTCGTCGATCGTATCTACGGTGCAAGTGAATAACCTACGTCCTCTGTCATGCAATAGATAGGCTACGCGCTCCCCTGGCTCGAGCAAACGGGTGACTGCGCTCTGGGCTGCTGCCTAGAGCACTCTAAACTGTTTCTAGAGCTCCTGCCAATCATAGTGGCAGGGGGAAGAGATGCCCGGTCTCAACCTATGCGTAACGCATAGGTGGGCCTACGCCAATGCATAGGTGGGGGACAGCCAACACGTCAGGGGCGAGCCAAAAAACTGTGAGCCGAGAATTAAAAAGGAGGGTGTCCTGCATGGGCAACATTAGTATGAATGAATAATACCCGACTGAGGGGGGCGGGAGACGCAACGCGCCACCACCGCAGAAACCTGCTTGATCTCGCACCGTTGTTTTGCCTGCTCCGATGCGATGGTTGTCTGCTGCAGTTCTATTCGCAGGGTCGAGGCAGTCTGGGTGGATGGTTATTCGGCAGAACAGACAAACGCAGGAGAGGGGGGCCCACCAAAAATCGCGATACTGGTCGTCGAGGCAAGCTTTGATGTCTTGTATAAGGCGCTCGTTTTTCCCGAGGTGCACAAGTCGAGAGACCTTGCTGGAAAACGAGATGGCCTCCATGTTGCTCCATGTTGCACCGGATCTCGTCGAGAATACTGACTCGCCAATAAGTTGCCTACGTTTTGGGCAGCAATAAACAGAGTGGCGCACACCACAAATAGCTCAATGCTCGGCAGCATCGGTGGAGGTACTTATATCTGAGCCGTCCGGGATGAGATCGAGGATCTCCTTCGTCCGGAGCGCGATGTCCGGCGCATCAGTCTTGGAGTGCTTGGCGCGCTGGGCACAAGATCGTGGGTTTCGCTGAAGCCGATAGTAATAATGAACTCAACACTAATTACCTTTGCGATCTCCCACTGCAGTGCAACAACGCCGCCGACGGCGCTCTTCAGCGGCGGGAAGGCGTCGGCCGACTCTTTTAGCGCGTGCCAAGCGCGTGCAGAGAAGTCCACAGTACGTCGGGAGGGCGGGCGTCCGATTCGGGGGCTTCAGCTTCGCCTTTGGGCGGATGCGGGGCCACCGCATAGCGGTCCCTTTGTAGATAGTACTACCGCGATTGGGAGAACCTTATAAGAGGCATAATGAAGGCTGTGCAACAGCAGTTGAGCCGTTGAGCCCAGGTCGAACACAAAGTACTATATATAATATAACATAAACTGCTGGGTAGCATGCCGCTGCCTGCAGGCAGTCATTGTCGGTGCCGCTGTGCTAGAGCGGTGTTGTGTGCATGAAATGTGGGGCCCTACATAGAGTTCCAAGTCGGACTTGGATATGAGTTACATATGGGAGCTGCTTGAGTGTTCGTTGAGAGTACGAAAGCAACAGCACTATGTCGTACCTAGCAGAGTACAGAGGAAGAGCGGCTTGAACTGGGAGATTATCATAATCGATCGCAATGAAAATAGTGAGCGCATTGCTGTTGAAGGATGACCCAGATTGTAACTAAGGGCTTCCAGAAGATAGTTCTGCAAGGAGACCCGATCCCAAGCTGAATCCACAGAATTCCGAGTTAGAGAAACACCTCTGCGTCTGGGAAGACGGGCTCGCGGTTCCAAAAAAAGAGCCCCACAGTAAGCACTCAGAAAATATTCACGTGTCGCTTTTTGGTCTATGGAAAGCTGCGGAATAAAGGGAGGCGAAGAGAGGCGGAGGCAAGGACTGCAGGCACCACTGATATCCAAAGCGCCCATACCAGTCCTGGCGGCCTTCGAGGCACTAAATCCATTCCCGAAAGATTCCTAGTCTTCTGGCCGAGATGCGAGAAGGAAGACTTGCTGTTGGTGTGGTGAGGAGAAAGACGCGTCGTGTTCACGTGTCTTAAAACCAACCAAGCAATGCCAAATAGATCCGTAAGCCGGTAACTTGAAGAATTAATCAAATTCAGAGCCGAGTACAGAGGCATGTATAGGGAGAGACAACGAAGCCGAGTCCAGTGAGCGCACTTGCAGCTCGGTTGAAGCTCGTACCCGGGCCATGTTGTACTTAGGAGTATGAGTATGCTCTATCTCAAGTTATTGTATAGTCTAAATCTGGTTATTTCTGGAACAAACAGTAGCGATATGACGCAGGAGGGGTCGCGGTTCGATACAGGGGATTCATTAGCATACCGGAGACTTTACAATGGCACTTGGGACAGTACTAGAGTTTGGCACAGGAAACCAATATACCCCACGTATATTCTATATATTTGGGAAAGCGGTGGCCGCTGTATTTTAAGCGCGCTGTGGACCGCAAAAATTACGCTCAAGGTATGTCCAAACCATATTTCGATAGAAGTCTCAATGCGACTGATGGCGTACTACGCCGTGTGTAGTCACTTTCACTGCCAGACATATCATAGAGTTTTTTTCTTTCTTTCTACAAGAGTCGGAATTGAGTACCGAGTGCACACCAGCCTTCGGAAGTTTTTTCCGAAAAAAGAAGGCTTTGAAATGGCAAGTCTTTGATGGGGCAATGTTAGGAAAAGAAAAGAAATTTGGGAAATGACACTTGAGTTCAGGTGTTCAGGCGTTCGAAAGTTTTACGGTTTCTTGGGGGTTGTTGGACCCCAAAAACTTGAGAACGGGTAGCCGAAAGTCTTTAACTTGTTGAAGTTCAGAAAGTGGAATCGGACATGCCATCTCGCGAGTGCGACTGACTGACCGCGTACGCCACGTGTCACATTCGCTGGCAGGCAATCACAGAGTTTTCTTTTCACAAGAGTGGGAACTGACTGCCAGAGACACATCAACCAAGATATTTTACTAGTAGAATAAGATTTTTTAACAGTAAAACCGTTGAAATTCAGGCAAGTGAACACTTTTGGCCGACTGAGACATGAGAATGCGGTCGAGCCGCGTAGCAGGACTCACATTCATCTGCTCTTCATCGCGATGTCATCGAGAGCTACGTGCCAAAAAAAAAAAAACCAAAATTGACAGTAAAAAAAATAGACAACGCACCGATGTTGTAAGCAACTTCCACGTCCTACTTCGGCCCTCTGCGGACAGTTCTTTGCATTTGAGAAATCAGATGAAGGGTCGACATATCTTATGATCATGCCAGAAGATCTGGAGTGAGGAATAAATGGACTGAATAAAACTCGGGAGGTGGCGGATCTCCATTTTTTTCGAAGGTTTGCAGCAGCAATAAGTTGCAGATGGTCCTAAATGCATTGCAGACTGCATGAGAGCATTTTCAAGGGATAAAAAAAATGGAAATACTGCTCGGTAGCAGGGGTGGTCTTACATTTTCCTCTGATTCCTTGGTAACATTGCATCCGCGTATGAGGAGAAGGTAAGTCATTCAATTTAATTCGGGTTTGAGAGTTTTAGATTTTATCTGTTTTTATTTTATTTCATTTTCCACTTGGCGGCGCAGGCAGGAAGAAATCAACTAAATTGGTGTGCTGTTCTTTCTGCCACGCAAACAATTGAACAAGTTGAATAACATATATATATACGATCACTCATTGGGAGAGGAAAATATTTTGACTTCACTTTTTTTGCCACATCACCACGGGCTCGGCCTGCTGAAGAGGCAGTTCGCGATCTCAACGAAAAACTGACCGTGTCACCAATACGCAGCCTTCAATGATGAGAATAATTTGGCTGCGCTCCACAACTATCCGTTCTACAACGGACAATTCCACAGAGTGATAATAGGTATGCGGGATGTTGCATTATCATGTTCATTGACCGACTCTGCGAGCACCGTGGCGTGTCTTGCACTTCAAAAGCCCACTCGGTACTTCTTACTGGAACTCCGGCACAAGTGGCCACTTTTATTGTCCGACCTTCCACAACTTTCATTTACTATCGATAAACTCAGAAGCCTGGCTCCTCTTCTGGACTTCATCGGGGTCACCAGCCACGGGTTGGGCGTTCTCAAATATAATGACACGTCCCAAAGAAAAAAAAAACTTTTGGAAGGGCAGGAAGGCACAGTGCGCCAGGTTCGAACCCCGATCAATCTGCATTGATGCGCCATTAAGCAACTGCTGGACATTTCTTTTCATTCCCCGCTCTCTGGCTACCTATATGAGTAAGAAAAAAGGCTAAAGTGCACAATGCACCTTTCTAAATCAATGGAACAGTTTTGTTATGCCCCAGTCCTACAGTACATATTTAAAATTTCTGAATTTAATGTAGACACTGTTCTGAATGTCCAGTAATATAGGCAGAGCCGTCTGTCTATTTAGAAGTTGCTTTGGGGTCAAATTTGTGCATATCCGTAGGCAGAGACAAAAATATGCCAAGTAACACAAACATTCACTTACGGTTTTGTAATGTGGTCCAAAAATTGTGACTAATGTTATAGCACACGTAGATACACATTAAATTATTTTGTGTGCTGACTTTGAGCCTGAGAACACCCAAGAGGCTGAGGAATGAAAAGAAATGTCCGTGCGGCAGGTTATTTGATGGCGCATCAATGCAAATTGATCGCGCGCAGAATCTGGCGCACTGCGCTTCCCGCCCTTGCAAAAGTTTTTATTTATTTTTGGAATGTGTCATTATATTTGAAAACAGCAATAATCGTGTCATCACGGAACTTTATGGACACGGAGAAGTGCGGCCGATTAAGCTTCTTGTGGTCCGATTTTTTTCACCGTAATTTTCGATTCGACCTGTTCCCGCTAAAACACATTTCCAAGAAAGAAAATCAGAAATGTGTGTGCCAAAATACACATTTATTTTATGTCTTCTGCTGCTTCTCCCTCCCCAAATAGTATGTAGGCTAGTACATAGACGATAGAAAGACCGATAATGTAAGGTATGGGATGTAGGGTGGATTATTTATATATTGCTACGAAACAACCGTACAATGAATGGATTGGATGGAACGAGAAAAAAAGATGCCAATGATGTGTGCGAATGGAATGAATCCAATGCATAGTGATGGATGCCAATGCAGGTAGTTGAAACGAGAGGATGCAGTAGCGAGCTGAGAGAACGATGGATGGATGAATGCGTGTGCTAATGTGCAGATAGATGGATGTATGCGAAAGAAAAGAAGGAAAAGTATGTGACGGAGAAGGAAAGAAAGAGAGATACGTGAATGAATACGTGAGTATGTGGTAGAACGGATGGATTATGAGATACGAACGGCGCGGTCGTAAAGGTCAATCAATACATGTCGGTGTCGATGGAACGGGAGGACAGTGGAACGGCGGGGTAACTCACGAGTAGAATGTAAAACGGTGGAGTAACCCGCCCATCGGTGGCTCAATACACATACACATACTCGCTCACCCCCGGCGGGCCTGCGTTCGCAAACACGGCGCGGCGCGGCATCGGCGCCTGCGCGATCGGGGCGAGCTAAGGGAGCGTGTACGAGGGGATGTGCGTGTGCGCGGGCGGCGCAAGGCCGTGCGAGGGGACCTGCGGGGCATGCGACGGAACCACCTTCCCCACCCCCGGACTCCACCGCTCCAAGTCCGCAAAGCGCGGCAGCCGTGGCGGCGTCCACTGCCCGTGCCCGGCCACCGCGTACGCGGGGTGCGGGGGCGTCCACTGCGTCGTCGTGCATGCATGCGGGGCGGCGTGCCGCTGGTGCTGGTGTGACGTGTGTTGCGGCATATGCTGTTGGTGCTGTGTGCTGCTGCTGGTGCGCCTGTTGCTGGTGTTGCTGCGTCGTGCACTGCATCGAGGGCGTCCACTGCTGCTGCTGCCCCCCACCCTGATACACCCCCGCCTGCTGCGCCGCACCCTGATACCTCGACGGCGACCACCTCCCACCCGCACAGGCGACGTCCGCGGCCGTGTACGCCCCACCGCCCCGCGTACCCTCCTCCTACGCACCCGTACTGACTGCGACTGCTGCTGCAGCCGGTACGCATGCGCGGAGGGTTCGGGGAGCGGCGCGGCAGGGACGACGCGCAGCCTGCGCATCCTTTACGCCTGCTCCACGGCCCAGGCGAGCGGGTTGCCGCTGCTGGGGTCGTGCTAGGCGTGATGGTCGGCGCGCTGCGGCGCGGCGGGATGGTCGCGGGCTTTGGAGGACACAGGCACGTACGTCGGCTCCGCATCCCTCTCATCCGATTCGCGCCCGTTGTCCGACGCGGCCGACGCGGGCGAAGAGAGGTACACCATCGGTCGGTGCGCGCGGGGCTGCGCGAAGTCGGCGGCAGCGGGGGTGTGTCGCATCGCGAAGTCGGTGGTGCGCTCCGTGTAGGCCTGGGCGTCGTATCCCTCCTCACCCTCTGAATCCGACTCCGAAGTCGACTCCTCCGAGGCGGAGCACAACTCGGACGTGGCGGAGCCCGAGGATGTGGACGCGGACGACACGGGCGACGGCACGAGGGTGTAGAAGTAAAGGTCCTGCAGTGAAAAAAACGCATGTCAGTATTCGCAAACATAAGAGGCGGAGGCGGAGAACGAGAAAAGAAAAAGAAAACCCACCTGCTGCCCTGCGCCTGCCTGTCCAGGTGCGTGCGCGGCGTCGCGCCCAGCGTCGTGTATTCCCAGCGTCGTGTATTGCGGCGTCGTTGCGTATTGCGGCGTCGGCGAGGAGGCGCCGGGGGTGTACGTGGTCGTGCTGCTTCCCAGGGTGTACTGCGCTGTCGCCGGTCGTGGGGTAAGAGGTGGAAGATGGATTATATGTGGCCTGCACAAGGACGGACGATGGCGTAGGACGGAGAAGGTGTTCAATGGGGTGAGGAGGAACGGCGGGCGCTGTACGCCGGCAGGAGGGCCATTGCGGTAGTTTATCGGGTGAGGCCAGTGTTGGAGGCGGAGTCGTCGGTTGAGGGAAGCAGATCCCGTGCGCCGCCGTGGATGTAAGGCCCGAGTGGGATGTGATGCGCAACTGATGGTTCGTTGTGACGGCGTTACGTGCGACGATGGAAGTCAACGTGAGTAGTTCTTTTTGGCCAAACTACCCCGAGTTGAGCGAATTATGGAGCAATCTGAGCTGTGCAAATCCCCTCCCCCATTCTTCTTTTTTTCTTCTCGACCTTGTGCCGTAAGACAATTCCCGCTTCCTTCTCTCAGGAACCCGTCGTATGTGGCTATTTCCCTTCCCTTCAGCGGGCCTCCGGCGCTCTGGGTGTTGGCGCCTGTTGATGAGTCTGGGGAGGGTCTTGCCTGTGTTTGTTTTTCTCGGACTCTCCTACTCCGCCCACGCATAGGCACAGTTCTTTCAGAATATAAGTGCCCGAGGCCACGGATGTGCTCAGCTTTCCTGGTAATCTCGGTACCTGTGGTTTCTGATGCCAGAGTATTCTCCAGATTCAAGTGTGGATCATTCATTACCATATTTTCAGCTCCCCAGAATGCCCATGTTTCTTAGGTTACAATATACTCAGCTCTAAGTACTACTTTCCTTTAATTTTCAATATGTGTTATAGGGAATGTTATTCAACTGCAAGGCAATGCAGCAATGCTCCGAAAGTTGCGGTTCCTAATTGCTGTGGTTACAGGAACAATCATTGGACAATGCAGTGAGGGCGGGTCAGGTGGCAAAGATCATTCATTGAACTGTTGCAAATTGATTTCGGGAGCGGAAAATCATCTCTTTTTCTATTCTGGGTCTTGGCAGTGCTCTGTTGCGGGTCGCTGTAGGTGGCACACTGAGGTGAGATGGGATCCTTCTGCTGTGATCCCATCTCCCGCAAGAAGCTAAGCCCGCAGATGCCGTGGAGCATCTGCGGATTTCCACCTGGCAGCGTCACACATTTACCATTGCTCCCCTGTCAACTAGGTTCTTAAATTTGGGGTGGAATGCCAATGTTTGTAATGATGGAATGGAGATTCACCAGGGTTCAAGAAGGTTTCTCACTTTTGTTCCTGACATTTCATTTAAAACATACAGTTTATTTTCGGTGCGGAACATCAACAAATACCGATATCTGCATGTATGATGTGATGCTGGGAATGTATGCAGAAGTATTTGTGGGAAGAACACAGCAAAAGATGTATAAGCCCAGCTGAAGAACACACCTCCCATCATCAATGCCCACCATGCCTACTGCAGCGAATTTCAAGAATCTTATCAAATATATCACCCTGGCCGCAACTACTGCACAAAACATCGCAGAAACAGCCAAAGTGCCTTTCCTTGGCTCAACTGCTGCCTTGTGCTTGTCAATTACCAAGTCTGTTCAGGTAAGCCGATCCTTCTGGCCATTGATGCGATATTTAGCCCCCCCCCCAAAAAAAAATAGACCATCAGATCAAACAAGGAAGAATATGTCGAAGTTCTGGGGCACATTCATGAGATCCTGTGCATCATTGTCCAGCTTGATTCAACTTCAGAAATCAGGGGTGTCCTTCCAACATCACTCCTGTATGACATTGCAAAATTCACTGAGTGAGTCCCATTTGATGATGACATTGTATTCTTGTTATATTTTCACACCAGGGCACTTGAAAAGGTGTTCACAGTTCTGAATGGGCAACAAAAGGGAACTCTAGGAAAAATAAAGGGACTTTTCAGACAGCCTGAGGCTGGAGAAAGATTGGAAACATGCAAGCAAGAGCTCAATCGGATGGTTGGATTGTTCAAGGTATATCAAATAAAATGTGTTTCAGTGCACATTCAAATCTTTTGCAGGCTCAAGTTACAGGTTCAACCTTGTCTCAAATAGGGCAAATGAAAAAGGATGCCAAGGAACAACATGAAGAGCTTGTTGCCCTTTTGGAGAAAGACTCTACCCTCACCGGATCTGATCGCTCCTCAGTGAGTAGCAAAGTATGACCATTGAAATTTGTAGCTCATGGTTGTTAGATGGCAGGAACTCTTCCAAGTTGAAGAATAATAGGTGAGCCAAACCTGCAAACACCATCAATCTTACTAAAGGTCTTGAACAGCTCAGGATCTTTTGGTCTACTTCCACCCTGCCCCAAAATCTTCAATGGCCGTGAATCGGAGCTCCAGGATGTGGTGAAGATTCTCATGCAGGATTCTGCTCACATTGCTATTCTTGGTGCAGGAGGCATGGGAAGACGAGTCTTGCCACAGCAGCCCTCCATAATCCACAAGTGGAAGCCAAGTATTCAGATCGATACTTCGTTCCATGCCATTCGAGCCCCACTTGCACTGAGTTGGCAGCAACAATTGCAGATCATATTGGGTTGGAGAAGGGCTCAAACATGGCAAAGAAGGTTGCACATTATTTTGTTCATGCTCCCCCTTCCCTTCTGGTCTTAGATAATCTGGAGACCCCTTGGGAATCCCTTTCAGCTCGCTCTGAAGTTGAAGAGTTTCTATCGCTTCTGACTGATGCCCCCCACTTGGGCCTCATGGTGAGTAATGTTTGCAAGTTTATCAAATTATACCCTGAACTTCCTGTAGGTCACCTTGAGAGGTGCTGAGCACCCAAGTAAAGTCAAATGGACCCGCCCCTTCCTGGCCCCTCTCAAGCCACTTTCCAATGTGGCTGCTCGGCAGACCTTCATTGAGGTTGCTGATGAAGGCCATGATGATGCCAGCATCAAAGAACTCCTTGAACTGACAGGGAATCTTCCCCTGGCAGTCAGCCTCATTGCAAGTGTTGCAAGTGTTGAAGGATGTGCCAGGGCACTTTCTCGTTGGAAATGGAAAGTACTCGGATGCTTTCTGATGGGTATGACCAGAGATCAAGCCTGGATATATCCATCATGTTGTCATACACCAGCTCCCGTATGACCCCAGGTGCTCAGGAGTTGCTCAGTCTTCTGTCCATGCTACCAGATGGGCTTGCAGATGCTGATTTGGTGCAAGCCAAGCTCCCAATCCCTGATATTCTGGGCTGCAAGGCTACTCTGATTCAAACAGCCCTTGCCTTTGTTGGCCAGGATCAACACCTCAAAGTCCTTGTTCCAATCCGAGAACATATCCTTAGCGTTCATCCTCCTGCAGATGTCTTGAAGCTGAAGCTACGGGAACACTTCCATCAAATTCTTGATCTTTGGCACCAATTCAGAGATCTCAATATAACAGATATACTCCCTCAAATTTCAGGAAATTTGGGCAACTTCAACACTGTCCTCCATGATGGGCTTCAACCAGAGGGATCAGATATTGTCCAGAATTTTAGGAGCATCCTGTTTCTCAATAATTTTTACTATCAGGTCCACAGCACATATTCACCCCTTTTGCTACAGCTTTCTGGGCAAATGCTGCATTGGAAAGACAATCAAATCTTTGGGGAATATCTCATCGAGCTATTGCCAATTTCGGCATATTTGCCTGACCTGGATCTCAATAGCGACATCACCCTAGGCACTCAACATTTCACATCAAAAGATCCACTGGAACAGAGTAAGACACAATCATGGTCCTTGTGTTCACCTAACTAATTTATCACCAGGCAGATGGTACCGTGCTCTGGGATTGTATTTCCAGTATGCAAAGTCAGATTTAGCAGGAGCCCTGCAGTATTTTCAAACAGCATATTCTCTGGCAGAAAGTACTGGATACCCTACTATTGTTGGCTACCGTGCTTTGACCGGCGTGTGTGACATTCTTCTTAACACTGGAAAGCCCTTGAGTGCACTCACACATGCCAAGGAGGCATATAGATATGCTGAGCACATAGGGGACATCTATGGACAAGCTTTGGCTCTCCACATTCAAGGAAAAAGTCACATATATTTGGCAAACTATGGGCATGCTCAACATCTTCTGCAAAAATCCAGACACATCCTGGATACTCTCGGTCACCAAGAAAGTAGATTGAATCTTTTCATCCTAAATCTCCAGGCTGAGATACACCTTGTAAAATCTGAGTATTTGGAATCACGCAAGCTGCAAGTAGCCATTGCATCCAGCTGCCAGGTAACTTCATACAGTGCCATCGGGGCAAACTTGAACATGGCTTTCATTGATATTAATATTGGTGGTGACTCGAAAATCATTCACCAAAATCTAGACATTGCTCAGTCTCATTTTAAGGCATTGTATGGGTACGTTGGCAGACAGCTATGTACTGTCAGTGATTATATAGCTGCTGAGCTCTGTCTTCGAGATGGGTCACTTCAGACTGTGAATGCAATGTTTGAAAAAATGTTTTGCATTGTCTCTGGATATTAACACAGACCTGGCACTGCAATGTTTAGAAAGGCTTGGAGATCTTTCGACTGGGATGAATGACAACCCAAACTACACTGCGATGGACTGGAATCTTCCTTGGACTGGCATTGAAGTGCAAGGACAAGCGCCAGACAATGCAAGCATTCCGCTGCCTTGGCCAGATTTTTTCTGCCGAAGGTGATGATGAAACAGCACTCAGCCTATTCAATGTTTGCTCTTGATGGATTCACATTCATGGATGTCCATCACTGGCGGGCAGATTGCATGGTTCGAATTGGTGATATACTGAATAATTGTGGAGAGGTCATTAAAGCAATTGAATTGTGGAATGCAGCCAGGCCCTTGTTTGAAAGGTCCTCTCAGATGAAGGATGCACTCAAGATTGATACAAAGTTGGCAGAGGTTGACTCTGCCATTCTGGTCAAGTATGAGGAACACTTCACACCTTTCAGAATTGCATGCACCTGTTAGTGCACTGGAGGAGGCATACATCACTGAGGAGGAGGAGGAGGAGGAGGAAGAGGAAGAGAACAAATTGGCTCAAGGAAAGCGACATTTGGGACAAGGGGAAGCATGGAGTGTTGGTTTGAATTGCAGTCTGGGTCTAGAATAATCAGTGTAGTCTTGTTGTTCTTTGCTTCATTTTCCACAGCTCCACCCTTATTTGGACAAATACATACCCACCTGTTCTTGGTGTATACAGCATGCCGGTTTGTCCATATCATAGCCTTTTGTCCAGTATGTAGCCTGCTTATTTATTTATTTTAGTCTGAATTGTGAAGGCAAAGTAACTACCATTCCCTCACTGATGCAGCCTCAAATAACTCAAATATCCACCAAACTCAACAGTGTGCTTCATATTTATACAGAGGTATAAGCAGCATGTTTATTTTGTTTTATTTATTCTATTTTGTGATCATGCCAGAAGATCTGGAGTGAGGAATAAATGGACTGAATAAAACTGGGAGGCAGCGGATCTCCATTTTTTTTCGAAGGTTTGCAGTCAGCAATAAGTTGCAGATGGTCCTAAATGCATTGCAGACTGCATGAGAGCATTTTCAAGGGAGAAAAAAATGGAAATAATGCTTGGTAGTGGGGATGGTCTTACATTTTCCTCCGATTCCTTGGTAACATCACATCCGTATGAGGAGAAGGTAAGTCATTCAATTTAATTCGGGTTTGAGAGTTTTAGATTTTATCTGTTTTATTTTATTTTATTTTCCACTTGGCGGCACAGCAGGGAAGAAATAACTAAATTGGTGTGCTGTTCTTTCTGCCACGCAAACAATTGAACAAGTTGAATAACATATATATATACAAGTTGAAAATGGGGAGATTAAAGTTCACTAGCAGAATGGCAGACATCTGCTCTTGGTAGTTCATACACATCAATGGTGTTGCAAGGAGAAGAACATCTGTTTGACTGATCTGAGCCATTCAAATCTCGAAGACAGAAAATGCGGAGATTAAAGTTCACTAGCAGAATGGCACACGTCTGCTCTTGGTAGTTCATATACCATCAATGGTGTTACAAAAGAACTTTTGTTTGACTCGGATCTGAGCCATTCAAATCTCAAAGACATCCACATTTTTTTTGAGGGGGAAGCCCGAATAACCGGGATTGAACTGCAGTAGACAAATCGCATCGGAGCAGGCAAAAAACGGTGCGAGATCAAGCAAGTTTCTGCGGTGGTGGTTGCATCGCATCTCCCATCCCCTCAGTCAGGTATTCTTCATACTAATGTTTCCATGCAGGACACCCTCCTTTTTAATTCTCGGCTCACAGTTTTTTGGCTCGCCCCTGACGTGTTGGCTGCCCCCCACCTATGTGTTACGCATAGGTTAAAACCGGGCATCTCTTCCCCCTGCCACTATGATTGACAGGAGCTCTAGAAACAGTCTAGAGTGCTCTATGCAAAACAGCCTAGAGCGCAGTCACCCATTGCTCGTAAGGCGTCGAGCCAGGAGAGCACGTAGCCTATCTAATCCCATTGTGTCACCCGACGGCTCGGTTATTTCGTCCTCCACACTTTGGCAATATACACTTTTTCCCACAATAGCAGCGGATGAGCTCAGAATACTTCTGCAGACTGAGTTTCATTATCCCAAACGCTCCAAAGGAAAAAAAAAAAAACGCCCAGAGGCATAATACGATCCACGAGAAAGTACAAAAAAAGTAATTACAAGAACTCAAAAAATAAACTCTTCAACTCGCTGGTTCCAAGACGGATCTATTTGGCATTGCTTGGTTAAAGTTCAGGCACGTGAACATGACGCGTCTCTTCATGACCACCGCTGATGCCCGCTTGCAAAGCATTCCTGCCTTCAAAGTTCAATACTATTATGCTCTCGAAGGACTACGACTAGTACAGATGGCCTCGGCACCAGTTCAGCTCGATATATTGTTGAAATAAAGGTAGCCGCGGCCTTACTCGGGATGTAGCAGAAGACCCTCGCAAACGCGCAGGGGATTCATTGAACAACTATGGCTTAAATACAAAAAAGGTAAGAACTAATTAGTACGAATAAGGCGTGATTAGAGCTATAAACGGCGTAAAAAACGGAATGAAAGTGGTGACGGCATTCTGTGAAACATGAAGTCGAACGCCGTCAATGACAGCGAGCGGGCGGCCTCGAAATTCCAACATATATGACTGGTGGCAGCTGCCAGCAATCATATTCATTTTGTCTAGCTAATATATGGCTCTGTCCCATAGTTTCCGTCTTCAAATATTCTCACCGCAGTTCATGGACTCGGTATCTACTCAGAGCCTTGAGGAGGTCATACTGGCATATCCAACCACTCCACGTAAAATGATCAGCCCTCTGACCTGAAAGTCCCTTCCTTGCTTCTGGCGACTCCCCTGCGTGTTTCGAATACCAAAACTTGACTCTAAATCGCTTCATTGCAAAATCCGCCTCCAAAACTTTAATCTAATTTTTTTCGTTGCAAAACCTGCGCCTCCCATGTCCTCCAACCAGGTGCAACACCCGTGCATCCTGTTCCCTCGCCCAGAGTCCAAGCTCAAGCCGCAAACTACCGTCTCCCTCAAATACATTCTCGTCTTGAATGTCCCCAGCACCTACCCCTACGCCACACTCCCCGGGCCGGTCGTCGCAAGGCGACGCGTGCGCGTCCCGTTCCTCGAGTTCCGCGGCCTCGGTGCCCCGCCGGCCGACGTCGGCAGCCCGGGCGACGTGTACATCGACTGTACCCCCGTCGCACCCCGGCTGTTCTGCCGCTTCGAGACGCAGTGGACCGCGTGGCCCGGCCCCAGCGACATCGACCTCGTTGCGCACCCGGACTTTGTCGACGCCAAGTGGGAGCGCTACTTGTCGTGCTCGCCAGGCCTGGGCGTGGAGTGGTGTGCTGCTGTCGACGATACGGAGGCGGTGCGCGGATCTCGTGGCAGAGGGGGTACTGGGCGATGCGGCGGCGAGCAAAGGAGGAGGGTCGCGCGCTCGCGGCGAAGGTGGTCGGGCTGTATCTCGCGCAGGAGGTGCAGGGGCCATCTGCGTCCAGGACGAAGCGCAAAAGGCGTGTGCGGAGTACTCGGATGCGGAGGACGATGAAGATGAGGGTGCGGATGACGACTACGACGACGACGACAAGCCCTCAGAGCCGGAATACTCTCCGCCCAAAAGCCCTGCACCCGTTTCTAGACCACTACGCAGCGCTCCCAAACGACTCCGCACCACCACCGCCACCGCCCCCTCCAGCCCCCACCGACACCCGCCAAGCCCCAACGCGACCCCAAGGCAATGCAGCGCCTCGCCCGCGAACTTGCATCCCTCACGTCCCAGCGCGCGCAGCTCGTCCAGCACAAACGCGCGCTGCAGCAACAGCTTCTATTGGCGGCCCGCAGCCCGATGGACAAGCTTAGAGACGAGTACCAGAATTACGGTACGCCCCCCGCTCTCCCTTTTCATCTCATCTTATCTCACACCGTCACATCCCATACCCAGCCGCCCACGCATCCCTCGCCGGTAAGCCTTTCTTTCTTCGTCCTTACCGCACACCCCTGATCATATAATACGCCGCAGACATGGAGGTCACCGCGCGCCTCGCAGGCGCGGTCTTTCGTTTGGACGAAGGTGTGTCATTCATTCATTGCTCGAAGGGGAGATTGCTACATATTCTGTTTACCTTCCTCGTCTTTTCCCCCTTATTCGATGACGGGGAGCTGACACCGCGTGTCAAACAGCGCAGCGCTGCCTGGGTGCCCTCCGGCTCACGTGGGTGGGCGTCTAGAAGGACACGAGGCTGTAGCGCGTCGGGGAGGGCATGGAGCCGAAGCGCATCGGGGAGGAGGCGGGGACGTGAGCTGGCTTTGTTCATCAACGCGGGTTATATATCTCGCATGGTGTATTTCTTGCATTCACGAGTTACTTATTTCGTGTTATTTCGAGTTCTTGTAATTGCTCGAGTTACTTATTTTGGTTACATATGCCATTTGTACTTGCTCGTCGATCGTATGTACGGCGCAAGTGAACAACCTACGTCCTCTGTCGTGCAAGTCTGGGTGCTTTTTTTTTTTTTTGTTTCCTTTGGAGCAATGAAACTCAGTCTGCAGAAGTATTCCAAGCTCATCCGCTGCTATTGTGGGAGAAAGTGTATATTGCCAAAGTGTAGCAAACTTCATGGCACTGTGTTCAGCTGCCTAATAGCAACAGCACTGCAACAGCTATTGGAGCTGTTACGATATCTGGCTAGGCGTCGGCTAAACTTTGGCTATTAGTATGAGCCTTATCGCCGCCTAGCCGCACATAGCCGGACCTCGCCAAGGTCAGCTAGTAGCAGCTAGTCCCTTCAAACCATGTGGCTATTAGGCTGCTGAGAGCAGTGAATGCGCTAAAGCTTACTAAATATACCGTAGTGGATAATGCAACAAGGACAGGGCGCCGAAGCTCAGATGGCTGATGTTATCAAACTGGAGGGTCATTCTCGGAACATCAACGGTGCGGAAGATTAACGGATATCTATACCTGCGCATATATTGTGATTCGCACGATGCTGAGAATGCACATAGAAGAGCATCTGTGGGAGAAACACTGCAACAGATATATACACTCAGACGACATGCACCCCTCCCGTCAACAACATCCAGTATGCCTACTACTGCGAAATTCAAGAACCTTATCCAATATACCACCCTGGCTGCAACTACTGCCAGAATATTGAGAGAAACAACTCAAGTTCCATTCCTGGTCTCAACTGCCACATTATCCTTTTCAATTTTGAAGTGTATTGAGGTGATCCAATTCTGTGGTGATTGGCACAATATTCAACAAAAAAGAATAGACAACTAGATTGAACAAGGAAGATCATGTTGAGATTATGGAGCAGATTCATGAAATCCTGTGTATCATCATCCAGCTTCATTCAACTTCAGAAATCAAGGGTGTCCTTCCAACAGCATCTTATATGACATTGCGAAATTCACAGAGTGAGTTCCATTTGATGATGATATTGCATTCATTTTATATTTCACACCAGGGCACTTGAAAAGTTGTTCAGCGTTCTGAATGGGCAACAAAAAGGCACACTAGGAAAAATTGGGATTTTCAGATGGCCTGGAGGCTCCAGAAAGATTGGGAAGATGCAAGCAGGAGCTCAGCTGGATGGTTGCATTGTTCAAGGTATATGAGATGAAATCTGTTCAGTGCACATTCAAATCATTTGCAGGCTCAAGTTACAGGTCCAACCTTGTCTCAAATGGGGCAAATGAAAAATGATGCCAAGGAACAACATGAAAGCTTGTTGCCCTTTTGGAGAAAGACTCTGCCCTCACGGATCTGATTGCTCCTCAGTGAGTAGCAAATATGACCATTGAATTGTAGCTCATGGTTGTTAGATGGGAGGAACCTGGCAGTTGAAGAATAATAGGTGAGCCAAACCTGCAAACACCATCAATCTTACTAAAGGTCTTGAACAGCTCAGGATCTTTTGGTCTACTTCCACCCTGCCCACAAATCTTCAATGGCCATGAATCAGAGCTCCAGGATGTGGTGAATATTCTCATGCAGGATTCTGCCCACATTGCTATTCTTGGTGCAGGAGGCATGGGAAAGACCAGCCTTGCCACAGTGGCCCTCCATAATCCACAAGTGGAAGCCAAGTATTCACATCGATACTTTGTTCCATGCCACTCAAGCCCCACTTGCACTGAGCTGGCAGCAACAATTGCAGACCATATTGGGTTGGAGAAGGGCTCAACATGGCAAAGAAGGTTGCACATTATTTTGCCCATGCTCCCCCTTCCCTTCTGGTCTTAGATAATCTGGAGACCCCATGGGAACCCTTTCAGCTCGCTCTGAAGTTGAGAGTTTCTATCTCTTCTGACAGCCCCCTCATTGGGCCTCATGGTGAGTAATTTTGTGAATTATCAATAATACCTTTGCTTGCTGTAGATCACCCTGAGAGGTGCTGAGCACCCAAGTAAAGTCAAATGGACCGCCCCTTCCTGGCCCCTCTCAAGCCACTTTCCAATGTGGCTGCTCGGCAGACCTTCATTGAGGTTGCTGATGAAGGCCATGATGATGCTAGCATCAAAGAACTCCTTGAAACGACGGGAAATCTTCCACTGGCAGTCAGCCTCATTGCAAGTGTTGCAAGTTCTGAAGGATGTCCAAGGCACTTTCTCGTTGGAAATTGGAAAGTACTCAGATGCTTTCAGATGGGTATGACCAGAGATCAAGCCTGGATATATCCATCATGTTGTCATACACAGCTCCCGTATGACCCCAGGTGCTCAGGAGTTGCTCAGCATTCTTTCCATGCTACCAGATGGGCTTGCAGATGCTGATTTGGTGCAGCCAAGCTTCCAATCCCTGATATTCTGGGCTGCAAGGCTACTCTGATTCAAACAGCCCTTGCTTTGTTGGCCAGGATCAACACCTCAAAGTCCTGTTCCAATCCAAGAACATTCCTTAGCATTCATCCTCCTGCAGATGCCTTAAAGCTAAAACTACGGGAACACTTCCATCAAATTCTTGATCTTTGGCACCAATTCAGGAATCTCAACATAACAGATATACTCCCTCAAATTTCAGGAAATTTGGGCAACTTCAACACTGTTCTCCATGATGGGCTTCAACCAGAGGGGCCTGATATTGTCCAGAATTTGAGGAGCATTCTGTTTCTCAATGATTTTTACAATCGGGTCCACAGCACATATTCACTCCATTCGCTCCAGCTTTCTGAGCAAATGCTGCATTGGAAAGACAACCAAATCTTTGGGGAATATCTCATTGAGCTATTCGAAACTTCGCAATATTTGCCTAACCTGGATTTCAATAGTGACATCACCCTAGGCACTCAGCATTTCACATCAAAAGATCAACTGGAACAGAGTAAGTGCAGTCACAGTCCCTGTGTTCACCTAACCAATTTATCACCAGGCAGATGGTACCATGCTCTGGGAGTGTATTTCTGGACGGCAAAGTCAGATTTAGCAGGAGCCCTGCAGTATTTTCAACAGCATATTCTCTGGCAGAAAGTACTGGATACCCTACCAGTGTTGGCTACAATGCTTTGGTGGGCATATGTGGCATTTTTCTATCACTGGAAAGCCCTTGAGTGCACTCACACATGCCAGGGAAGCATATAGATATGCTGAGTACATAGAAAACATCACGGACAAGCTTGGTCTCTAGCCTTCAAGGGAGAGAAGTCCACATATATTTGGCAAACTATAGGCATGCTCAACATCTTCTGCAAAAATCTAGACACATCCTGGCTACTCTTGGTCACCAACAAAGTAGATGAATATTTCCATGCAAAATATCCAGGCTGAGATACACCTTGTGAAATCTGGAGTATTTGGAATCACGCAAGCTTGCAAGTAACCATAGCATCCAGCTGCCAGACATCTTCATACAATGGAATCCTGGGAAACTTGAACATCGCTTTCAATTGATATTACTACTGGTGCCGACTCAAAATCATTCACCAAAATCTAGACATTGCTCAGTCTCATTTTAAGGCATTCTATGGGTAAATTGGCAGACATATAAGTCTTGTAGCTGATTATGTAACTGCTGAACTCTGCCTTCGAGATGGGGCCCTTGGGACTGTGAATGCACTGTATGAACAATGTTTTGCATTGTCTCTGGATATTATCACAGACCTGGCACTCCAATGTTTAGAAAGGCTTGGAGATCTTTCGATTGGGATGAATGACACCCTGTTAGAGTGCGTTGGCACTCGTAGCGTTGAGTACTTTAACTCTTAAATACACAAGTAACTTCGAACAATGTTTATGCTGAAGCGTACGTTGTTGTAAGGTAAAAAGTAAAGTTAGAGGTACAATAATAGTAATCAACTGTATATATAGAGGATCGGCAATGTCCGATCCTAACATGTCCAAACCCTAGCTACTTTAGGATATTAAAGTATACGGTTCCAACACACTCAAACTACACTGCAATGGACTGGGATCTTCATTGGACTGGCATTGAAGTGCAATGACAAGCGCCAGACAATGCAAGCATTCCGATGCCTTGGCCAGATTTTTTCTGCCCAAGGTGATGATGAAACAGCACTCAACCTATTCAATGTTGCTCTTGATGGATTCACTTTCATGGATGTCCATCGCTGGAGGGCAGATTGCATGTTCGAATTGGTGATATACTTAATAACCATGGAGAGGTCATTAAAGCAATTGAATTGTGGAAAACAGCCAGGCCCTTGTTTGAAAGGTCCTCTCAGATGAAGGATGTAATCAAGATTGATACAAAGTTGGCAGAGGTTGACTCTGCCATTCTGGTCAAGTATGAGGAACAACTTCAACACCTTTCAGAATTGCATGTACCTGTTAGTGCACTGGAGGAGGCATGCATCACTGAGGGGAGGATGAGGAGGAAGAGGAAGAGAACAAATTGGCTCAAGGAAGTGACATTTGGGACAAGGAGAGGCATGGGTGTGTTGGTTTGAATTGTATTCTGGATATTGGATAGTCGGGGTTTGTGTTTCAATCTTATTGTTCTCTCTCTTCAATTTTCCACAGCTCCACCCATATTTGGACAAATACATACCTACCTGTTCTTGGTGTGCACAGCATGCCATGTCCAGATCATAGCCTTTTGTCCAGTATGTAGCCTCCTATTGATTTTTTACCACATCAGTGGTGATTAAGTGTGGTCTGAGTGTTTAGGCAAAGTAACTACCATTCCCTCACTGATGCAGCCTCAAATAATTCAAATATCCACCAAACTCAACAGTGTGCTTCATATTTATACAGAGGTATAAGCAGCATGTTTATTTTGTTTCATTTATTCTATTTTATGATCATGCCAGAAGATCTGGAGTGAGGAATAAATGGACTGAATAAAACTTGGGAGGTGGCGAATCTCCATTTTTTTCGAAGGTTTGCAGTCAGAAATAAGTTGCAGATGGTCCTAAATGCATTGCAGACTGCATGGGAGCATTTTCAAGAGGAGAAAAAAATGGAAATACTGCTCGGTAGCAGGGGCGGTCTTACATTTTCCTCCGATTCCTTGGTAACATCACATCCGCGTATGAGGAGAAGGTAAGTCATTCAATTTAATTCGGGTTTGAGAGTTTTAGATTTTATCTGTTTTTAATTGAACGAGCTGAATAACATATATATACAAGTTGAAAATGGGGAGATTAAAGTTCACTAGCAGAATGGCACACATTTGCTCTTGGTAGTTCATACACCATCAATGGTGTTGCAAGGAGAAGAACATCTGTTTGGACTCAGATCTGAGCCATTCAAATCTCAAAGACAGAAAATGCAAGAGATTAAAGTTTCAGTAGCAGAATGGCACACATCTGCTCTTGGTAGTTCATATACCATCAATGATGCTACAAAAGAACTTTTGTTGACTCGGATCTGAGCCATTCAAATCTCAAAGACATCCACATTTTTTTTGAGGGGGAAGCCCAAATAACCGGGATTGGAGAAACATGTACTTACCAAGATCTCGTCCACAAGAAATAGAATGTGTGAAGAGATCTTCTCTCAGTCTCGTGATAAGTGTATGAATTATGATACAGGTTCGTGTGTAAGATAACTTGAGGTGGATATATGGAGAGTACAGATAAATTGGAGAGGACTTGGTCCTGCGCCTCTTCCCATAATCCTGTGCTTTTTATCTATTTTCCAGGAGAAAATCACTCGTTCAAACTGGGTCTAAGGTATCCGGTTTTTTTTTGTTATGTTTTGGTGAGCAGAATGGAGTGCAATATATGCAAGTTCCGTTGTAGGGTACCAGTAGCAGCATGCATCCCAGATTTATTTATTTATTTAATTGAACCAGCTGCGGGTGGTTATTATATAATATATTTTATCTGGCAATAAGCATTGAGGTGGAGCCTTTTCTTTTGCATGGAAGTATTGAGAAGAGTCGAATGCAGACAAAAGTAAAATGCATGCTGATTTGGTAGCAAGGATACTGTGTCTACTCTCACTGTGCATTGAATATTTCGTGGATTCAAAGAGAATCACCCTTTGATCGGATCTGAGCCATTACACCTCACTCGGTGTGTCAGAATCTTTGCTCGGCTTTGGGAGCTGCAGTTGAGGCCACACTGTCTTCAGGGTGATTTTCAATTTAAGTTGTTATTATTCTTATATCTGGGAATATCCATTCAGGTGTTCCTTTCGTGCAGAGTTCAAGACTCGAATTCATACAAAGTAAAATTTATAAAGAAGTGGACATAATGCTCAGCTGCAGCGCTATCATGTGTCTCCTCTGCATGTTGAACCTGGTCTGGAAGGGGAAGGTCACCCATTCAACTCGGGTCTGTATAGTCCTGTGCCTTCTCGAGGCAATAGCACACAAATGACGGTTGTGCTCAGTGCGGACATTATCACTCATTGGGAGAATGCTGCAAATCGAACTGCAGCAGGTAGTAATCGCATCGGAACAGGCAAAACAGCGGATGCAGACACAGTGCGAGATCCACAGGTTTTCTGCGGTGGTCATGCGTCTCCCGCCCCCCTCACCCACGGACGCCGGATACTCATATTAATGTGCCCCGCATGACACCCTTCTTCTTAATTCTCGACTCACAGTTTTTTTTGACTAGCCCTTGACGTGTTGGCGGCCCTCGCCTAGGTTGAGACACCCTGCCCATACCACTAACCTCATATGCTCGCAGGAACTCTGGGAAGCAGCCTAGAGATGGAAGGTGTTGGGTGCAAGCCATCCCAATCTTATACTGGCAGCGAGGAGGAAGCTTCTAAATAATGTCAGTATTCTTGAGGTGGTACATGCAATTGATTACGAAATTCAGAGTTGCAATTGCTGTGCATCCATTCTTCAGTTCAACAAATCTGTTTCAATGCTTGGTCATAGATTTCAGACTCGTTGCGAGCTTCAGATAATTTTCAACATGCTTCTCAGAATTCTTGTAATCTCTTATTTTTTCCATTTTTTTTCGCGCCGGATATTTCAGACCCCAGTAGAGAGGAAGGAATTAAATGTACTGAGCGTGTTAGATACGACTCGCTGCCTCTACTCTCGTGTGAAAGGCCCAGTTTTAGTTTGAACTTTGAGTCGACTGGGAAATAAGTAATATTCCACGACGGCCTCGAAGCAGAGATACGGAAACTGAATTGTGAACAGTGCTCTTAATATCAGTTCATCTTCTCATCTTGTCTGTCCAGAGAGTTCGGGGAAGGGGAGAATCGTCGGAATCGGCACATCCTAATATCGATTAGGGGTACCATCAGTGGCTGTGCTACATGGGTATTACAATCGCACACAATCGCATAATGGCCCCTTTAAATTTCTGCTCCTCACACCCACAATGGAGCCTAGGGGGACGGCTTCGATATCTGTATTGAAGAGTACCGACACACTGTCATACCCCCATGCAACAACTGGCACGACCGCGGCGCTGACGATACTGGCACTGGCATGGATGGGAGCGCCGTCCCAGACCAGACACGCTCGTCCTTACTAGCAAGAGGACTCCGTAATAATTCAGCAGTATCCTCTATTTCAAACTGTTCCAATGCTATGGGCCATGCTGCTCATGTCCGCGACTCCGTCAGATATACTCCTTCAAGAAAAGAGGTCAGTCCCATGTACTTAGCGCATCTCTCTGTACGGCTGAACTTCATTTAAAAGATGAATACCTTGCGACTACTGGGAATTGTCCCTCCGGATTTCAACCTCGATGATCCCAGCAGCTTGCACCGGGGTAAGCATTTTTGGTCGGAAATCTTTTCAATTTTGAACATACCACACAGTAAATGACGTTTGGCATATCGCGTCGGATAAATTGGCCTTGTGGTCTTGGGCGCCATGCATTGGGACAGTCCATTTTCTTCTTGGCATTTTGCAGACGGAGCGCATAGGGCGACAAGCATATTACCAGCAGCACAAGAAGGCTCCCTGGCGCAAATGGAATCCAACTGTAAGTGTCTGTTAAGCGAAAAGGCTTTGAGATTCATATTCTGTTAGTGGGTTGAAGCACAATGTGTTCTCTTCGAGCGGATCCTTCTTTATCCGGAAGTGATTTTCACCCAAGAAGAGCCCACGCTACGCTGGCAGGAGGGCGGACTTGACAATTTCTACCCGGGAGATGATGGCTATCTCCACGAGCATGGACCAAACGGCCCTCGTCTTCCTGCGTTTCAGTCGGCGAAGCTGAACCCCTTTCTTGTCGCACTCAGCTGCCACGACAAAATGGCCGACTACTTCAAAAAACGACGGCAATCCAGATCCAATTTGCCTGACGCCACCTCGCCCCACCATGAGCTCTTCCAAAAACTTGACGCACTTGTTGACGAGATCTACAGGCCTCTCGAGTTAATCCCTGACATACCTCCTCTTTATCCTCGGGATGCGTTAGCACCTGCCGACGTGCTGGCTGCCAACTCGGTACTTCAAGTTGACAGCATGTTGTCCCCAACCAGCGCTTTCCCGACCTACACGTCTCCGGCAGACACAGATTATAACCTAGAATCCAATGCTCCTGCATGTAAGTATGCGCGAATTGAGCGATCGAGCTACCAAATTCATGATACCACAAGTGCACGTTCCTCCAGTGGGCCTACGAGAGCGTATTGCCTACGGACAGGCCCTCCTGTTTAAACCAATCGAAGATTGGGAAGACCCTAGGGAGGACTTAACTGGAGTGGTAGACGGCGCACAGACTGGAACATCTCCGATCGACGCATTGGCCGCGACCGAGGTGTCTCCCGCAGACAAATGCTACGACCTGGAACCCAATGCTGTAACGGGTAAGTATGCGCGACTCGTTACGCAATTTGATATGGCTAATTCAGTAAAATTCCAGCACATCTTCCTCCAGTCCGTCTACGAGGGCGTTTTTCCTACGAGAACGTCGAACCAATCGAAGATTGTTGCCAGGCTGAGGAGGATCTACAAGAGCGTATCGCCTATGGGAAGGCCCTTTTGTTCAAACCGATTGAAGATTGGCACCTGGCGGAGGACCCGACTGGAGTGGAAGATGGCGCACACTAGAGGTTGTGGGCAGCCGAGGGGGTAAAGAGTACGAATTCCATACCGAGTTTATTTGCCTGGGGCGATAACGGATATAACGCTTTAGTACATGTACTACTGCGCTTTTACTTTTCATTCATGCCATCTACCACACCAATACCAATTATAATAATTCTTTACCGTAAAACCCCGTATTGCAATAAGCCGCAAACAGGAGGTACTGACGACTCGGAGATGCACTGTGAATGCACTACCCGGATTCGTGTTGTATACATGTTTGGACTCCGGTCCAAGACATAGAATCAGTCGGAATCTGTTTAATTATTCAAGTTACCAGCTATGACTCTATTTGGCATTGCTTGGTCGAATTTGAGGCACGTGAACACGACGCGTCTCATAACCACCGCCAATGCCAACAACTCGCAAGCCTTCTCGCATCTCGGCCAGAAAACTAGGAATCTTTCGGGAATGCATTTAGTGCCTCAGGACTCAGGACTAGTACGGCCGCCTTCAGTCAGCTCGATGTTATGATTTCTATGGCACTGGTGCCAGCAGTTCCTCCCTCTATTCCGTAATTTCTGCCAGTGTAGGCCAAAAACGCCACCCAAATACCTTCCAAGCTCTTATTGCGGCTCCTTCTTCTTTTGGAGCTCAGGAACTGTGAGCGCTCAGCTCGCCACACCGGAAAATCTGTCTTCATTGACCTTCAGCCGCCCCTCTAGAATTCTGTGTATTCAGTTAACCTTGATGTGGCGTCGCCCCTTCTCATACGCGACATCGATTACCTGCCAACAACCACATGTTCCCCAGCCGTTCATATATTTTGCTCTGCTTGAGAACTTTGGGGATTCCTACACACTGGCACCATGTTCTACGCCGTGCCAAGGCCACCTCGCTTAATATACAGCTGCCACTGCTTTTCCTATTATATATTGGTTTCGTGTGCCAAACTCCACAGCCCAACTGCTTGTAAAGTCCTCACCCCAGCTGCCGTAAAGTCTCCAGTATAAATCCCCCGTATCGAGCTGGCACGGGCCCGCGACACTCGCCATGCGGCGGCTGCTGCCATTCCGGAAGCCAAAACTCAAGCCCTCAACTGGGACCGGCAATACTCTACTGGAGGGGACGTGGATTGCTCTCGGCGCGCTGAGAGATTCCGCCGATGCCTTCCCGCCGCTGAAGAGCGCCGTCGGCGGCGTTGTTGCACTGTGGGAGATCGCAAAGGTAATTAGTGTTGGGTTCATTATTACTATCGGCTTCAGCGAAACCCACGATCTTGTGCCCAGCGCGCCAAGCACTCCAAGACTGACGCGCGCGACATCGCGCTCCGGACGAAGGAGATCCTCGATCTCATCGCCGATGCAGTCCCCGACGGCTCAGATATACCTCCACCGATGCTGCGCCACTCTGTTTATTGCTGCCCAAAACGTAGGCACCTTACTGGCGAGTCAGTATTCTCGACGAGATCCGGTGCAGCATGGAAGCCATCTCGCTTTCCGGCAAGGCCTCTCGTCTTGTGCACCTCGGAGATAACGAGCGCATTATACAAGACATCAAAGCTCGGCTCGACGACCAGTATCGCGATTTTCTGGTGGGCCCCCCTCCCCATGCGTTTGGTTGATATGCCGAATGACAAACACATTGCCCAGGCTGCCTCGGTGCTGCGTGTTGAACTACAGCAGACGACAATCGCAGTGCGACAGGCGCAGCAGCAAACGCAGATACAGTCCGACATTAAACAGGTGTCTGCGGTGACGGTGAGCTTTATGAAGTACTTCTTGCTTATTACGGCCCGGAATGCTCATGCGGATGTGTTTGTGTCAGGACATCCTCGCGCAGGACCTGGCCGGACTCTTGTTTTATTCTCGATTCGTCGTTTTTTTGGCGAGCCCCTGACGCGTTTGATTTGTGCTCCATCCTACCGGACACCCTATGCGTCTCGAAGATAGCTGGCTAACCCAGCTAGTCTGAAGTCCTGATGTGCCCTCGTTGGCCTTTAGTCGAGGCTCTAACGAGTCGACCCATGGGGCTCCGGTTCGGTGCGAGTCAGCCTGCTATGTCAAATATGTCGGAGTTGTTTTCGAGCAAAGTCCGGGCCACACCAAGCGCCATTCATGCAGAAAATTAAAATCTGGCATGCGTTTGGGCCCGAACTTTGCACGAAAACGCAGAGTTCCCGACGTTTTTGGGGGTAGCAGTGGCTGAAACGAGTCCACCCGTTTGCTTGCAAGGCAGAGAGCCAGGGGAGCGCGTAGCCTACACATTTTTGCTTTTTCAAATATTCCCCTCTTATTTATGCAACTCATATCGCTAAATATGCCCCTCTTACTCGTACAACTCATATCGTTACTGTTACATTTAGACTATATAAAAACCTGAGATAGAGCATACTCAAACTCCTAAGTACAACATGCACGCCGGGTACGAGCTTCAACGGTGGGAGAGACTACTCGCGCCACTGCAAGTTCACTCGCTGCATTTGGTTTTGTCTTCTCTCCTTATACATGCCTCTGTCCTTGGCTCTGAATTTGATTAATACTTCAACTCGCTGGCCCAAGACGGATCTATTTGGCATTGCTGGGTTGTATTTAAGGCACGTGAACACGACACGTTCTCTCCTCATGACACCACCCACTACATATGCCAACGCTTGCAAGCCTTCCTTCTCGCATCTTGGCCAGAAGACTAGGAATCTTTCGGGAATGTTAGTGCCGACGACGGGTATGGACGCCTTCGGTACCAGTTGAGCTCGATGTTATGATTACCAGTCTCCTTGTGAAATTATCTTCTGGAAGCCCTTACAATCTGGGGCATCCTTCAACAGCAATGCGCTCACTATTTTTATTGTGCTCGATATGATAATCTCCCAGTTCAAGCCGCTCTTCCTCTGTGCTCTGCTAGGTACGACACAGTGCTGTTGCTTTCGTACTCTCAACGAACACCCAAGCAACTCCCATATGTAACTCATATCCAGGTCCGACTTGGAGAACTCAATGTAGCGCCCACACGTTTCATGCACGCTGACACTGCTCTAGCCACAGCGACACCGACAATGATTGCCTGCAGACAGCCGCATGCTGCCTAGCAGTTTATATTTATATATACGTATACTTTGTGTTCGACCTGGGCTCAATAGCTCAACTGCTGTTGCACGGCCCTCATTTTGCCTCTTATAAGGTTCTCCCAATTGCGGTAGTACTATCTACAAAGGGACCGCTATGGGGTGGCCCCGCATCCGCCCAAGGGGCGAAGCTGAAGCCCCCGAATCGGACGCCCGCCTTACCCGACGTACTGTGGACTTCTCTGCATGCGCTAAAAGAGTCGGCCGACGTCTTCCCGCCGCTGAAGAGTGCTGTCGGCGGCGTTGTTGCAATCTGGGACATTGCAGAGGTAAATGGATTGTACTACCGTCATCCCAGTAACTCACGTCCGCCCAGCGCGCGAAGCACTCCAGGACCGAGGCCCGCGACATCGCGCTCCGGACAAAAGAGATCATCGATCTCATCGCCGATGCAGTCCCCGACGGCTCAGAGACTCCTCCGTCGATGCTGCTGAGTATTGACCGATTCACATTGTAAGCTATTCATCCCTATTGCCAATGCTGTTCCAGGATTGACTGTCTTCTCCATCCAGTGCTCTTGACGAGATCCGGTGCGGCACGGAGGCTATCGCGCTCTCGGGCAGTCTCTCGCGTCTCGTGCACCTTAATCGTCACAACCGCACGATACAAGGCATTAAAACTCGACTTGATGCTGAGTATCGCGACTTTCTAGTGGGTGTTTCCCTCAATATATGAATCAAATCGAGGTCTGATCATGTAAATTCGATCCAGGCTGTGTCAGCGCTGCGGGTCGAAGTTCAGCAAGCGGCAAACGCGCTAATACAAGCTCAGATGCAATCTGACATCAAATGGTGTCGGCGTCGACTGTGCGTTTTCGGAGTGTCTACGACGGAGTGCTTACATTGACTGTCGCTGTGTTCTCATAACAGGACAGCCTTCAGCTCCAACTTTCTGGGCTCCTTTTCTATTCCCGATTCGCAGTTTTTTTGGCTCGCCCCTGACGTGTCTGAGACTTGTCTATCAGTTTAAACTCGCCGACCTCATCCCGTGATTATGAGTCCTGGAGGCTCCTGTGCCAGACGTATCCTCGTCTTGGTCCATCAGTTGCCCTTGAGTACACCCTCACGGCGCGAGTGTCCCGACGAGCGACTGCTTTGTCAAAGATGCCGGATTTATTTTTGTTTTTGAGCAAAGTGCGGGCCCAGACGTGTGCCACACTCTTTGCATAAGGGAATGTGGCACGCGTTTGGGTCCACACTTTGCTCGAAGACGCAGAATGTGCGACATTTTTGTGATAGCAGTGACTGAAGCGAGGATCTACCCGTTTGCTCGCGAGGCAGAGAGCCAGGGGAGCGCGTAGCCTACACATTTTTGCTTTTCAGGTTTTTATATAGTCTAAATGTAACAAGTAGCGATATGAGTTGTATTAGTAAGAGGGGCATATTTAGAGATAGAGCATACTCAAACTCCTAAGTACAACATGAGCTTCAACAGTGGGAAAGACTACTCGAACCACTGTGCACTCGGGTTTTGTCTTCTCTCCTTATACATGCCTCTGTCCTTGGCTCTGAATTTGATTATTCTTCAACTCGCTGGCCCAAGACGGATCTATTTGGCATTGCTTGGTTGAAGTTCAGGCACGTGAACACGACGCGTCTCTTATGACCATCGCCGCCGATGCCTGCTTGCAAGCCTTCCCTGCCTTCCTGTTACATCTTGACCAGAAACTAAGGTATGTCCAATGCTCTCAAAGGACTACGACTAGTACGGATGGCCTCGGTACCACTTCAGTTTGATATAACCTCTGTTTGGACTCTAGCAATGTACTGGTGGCAGCTACCAGCAATCGGATTCATTTTGTCTGGCTACTATATGGCTCTGTCCCATAGTTTCCGTCTTCAAATATTCTCACTGCAGTTCATGGACTCGGTATCTACTCAGAGCCTCGAGGAGGTCATACTGGCATATCTGGCCACTCCACGTAAAATGATCAGCCCTCTGACCTGGAAGTCCCTTCCTTGCTTCTGGCGACTCCCCTGCGTGTTTCGAATACCAAAACTTGACTCTAAATCGCTTCATTACAAAATCCGCCCCGCCATTACCCTACCAAAACTTGAATCTAATTTTTTTCGTTGCAAAATCTGCCCCTCCCATGTCTTCCAACAAGGTGCAACACCCGTGCATCCTGTTCCCTTGCCCAGAGTCCAAGCTCAAGCCGCAAACTACCGTCTCCCTCAAATACATTCTCGTCTTGAATGTCCCCAGCACCTACCCCTACGCCACATCCCGGTCCTCGCAAGGCAAAGCGTGCGCGTCCCGTTCCTCGAGTTCCGCGGCTTCGGCGCCCCGCCGGCCGACGTCGGCAGCCCGGGCGACGTGTACATCGACCGCCCCCCGCCGCGCCCCGGCTGTTCTGCCGCTCCGAGACGCAGTGGACCGCGTGGCCCGGCCCCAGCGACATCGACCTCGTCGCGCACCCGGACTTTGTCGACGCCAAGTGGGAGCGCTACTTGTCGTGCTCGCCAGGCCTGGGCGTGGAGTGGTGCTGCCTGTCGACGATCCGGAGGCGGCGCGCGGATCTCGTGGCGGAGGGGGTGCTGGACGATGCGGCGGCGGGCGAGGAGGAGGGTCCCGCGCTCGCGGCGAAGGTGGTCGGGCTGTATCTCGCGCAGGAGGCACAGGGGCCATCTGCGTCCAGGACGAAGCGCAAAAGGCGTGTGCGGAGTTACTCTGATGCGGAGGCCGATGAAGATGAGGGTGTGGATGACGACTACGACCACGACGACAAGCCTCAGAGCCGGAATACTCTCCGCCCAAAAGCCCTGCACCCGTTTCTAGACCACTGCGCAGCGCTCCCAAACGACTCCGCGCCACCCCACCACCACCGCGCACCCTCCAGGCCCCCACCGACACCCGTCAAGCCCCAACGCGAGCCCAAGGCAATGCAGCGCCTCGCCCGCGAGCTTGCGTCTCTCACGTCCCAGCGCGCGCAGCTCGTCCAACGCAAACGCGCGCGCAGCAGCAGCTGCTGCTAGCGACCCGCAGCCCGATGGACAAGCTTAGAGACGAGTACCAGAATTACTGTATGTCCTCCGCTGAGTCTCTCCCTTCTCATCTCATCTCATCTCACATTCACATCCCATACCCAGCCGCTCACGCATCCCTCGCCGGTAAGCCTTTCTCCATCCGTACATACCACGCATCCCCTGATCATATAATACGCCGCAGACACGGAGGTCACCGCGCGCCTCGCGGGCGCGGTCTTTCGTTTGGACGAAGGTGTGTCATTCATTGATTGCTTATGAAGGGGAGATTGCTACATATTCTGTTTGCCTTTCTCGTCTTTTCCCTCCTTATTCGATGACGGGGAGCTGACGCCGCGTGTCAAACAGCGCAGCGCCGCCTGCACGCCCTCCGGCTCGCGGGGTGGGCGTCTAGAAGGACACGAAGCGTCGAGGAGGACGCGGAGCCGAGGACGTCGGGAGGATGCAGAGCCGAGGCGGGGGACGTGAGCTGGCTGTTGTTCATCAACGCGGGTTATGTGTCTCGCATGGTGTATTTCTTGTATGCACGAGTTACTTATTTCGTGTATTTTGAGTTCTTGTAATTGCTCGAGTTACTTATTTTGATCACATACGCCATTTTGCACTTGCTCGTCGATCGCATGTACGGTGCAAGTGAATAACCTACGTCTCTGTTGGGTGCCGTTCTTTTCTTTTCTCTTTCCTTTGGAGCATTTGGGATAATGAAACTCAGTCTGCAGAAGCATTCCAAGCTCATCCGCTGTTTGGGGGAAAGTGTATATTGCCAAAGTGTGGAGGACGAAATGAGGGAACAGAACGCGCCGTGATGACACAATGAGAATAGATAGCCCCTGGCTCGACGCCTTACGATCAAACGGTGACTGCGCTCTAGGCTCTGTGCCTAGAGCGCTCTAGATGTTTCTAGAGCTCCTGCCAATCATAGTGGCAGGGGGAAGAGATGTCACGGTCTCAGCCTATGCGTAACGCATAGGTGGGCCTATGCCAATACAGGTGGGGGACAGCCAACACGTCAGGGGCGAGCCAAAAAAACTGCGAATCGGGAATAGAAAAGGAGCCCAGAAATTTGTAGCGGAAGGCTGTCCTGTTATGAGAACACAGCGACAGTCAATGTAAGCACTCCGTCGTAGACAGTCCGAAAACGCACAGTCGACGCCGACACCATTTTGATGTCGGATTGCATCTGAGCTTGTATTAGCGCGTTTGCCGCTTGCTGCACTTCGACCCGCAGCGCTGACACAGCCTGGATCGAATTTACATGATCAGACTCGATTTGATTCATATATTGAGGGAAACATCCACTAGAAAAGTCGCGATACTCACATCAAGTCGAGTTTTAATGCCTTGTTCGTGCGGTTGTGATGGTTAAGGTGCACGAGACGCGAGAGACTGCCCGAGAGCGATAGCCTCCATGCCGCATCGATCTCGTCAAGAGCACTGGATGGAGAAGAGTTAATCCTGGAACAGCATTGGCAACAGGGATGAATAGCTTACAATGTGAATCGGTCAATACTCAGCAGCATCGACGGAGGAATCTCTGAGGGGTCGGGGACTGCATCGGCGATGAGATCGACGATCTTTTTGTCCGGAGCGCGATGTCGCGGGCCTCGGTCCTGGAGCGCTTCGCGCGCTGGGCGACGTGAGTTGCTGAGATGACGGTAATACAATCCATTTACCTCTGCAATGTCCCAGATTGCAACAACACCACCGACAACGCTCTTCAGCGGCGGGAAGGTGTCGGCCGACTCTTTTAGCGCACGCAGAGAAGTCCACAGTACGTCGGGGAGGGCGGACGTCCGATTCGGGGCTTCAGCTTCGCCCTTGGCGGATACGGGGCCACGCATAGCGGTCCCTTGTAGATAGTACTACCGCGATTGGGAAACCTTATAAGAGGTAAAATGAAGGCTGTGCAACAGCAGTTGAGCTGTTGAGCCCAGGTCCAACACAAAGTATACCTATATATAATAAAATGCTAGGCAGCATGCGGGTCTGCAGGCATCTGTCGGTGCCGCTGTGCTAGAGCGGTGTCGTGTGTGAAAGTGTGGGCGCTACATCGAGTCTCCACTTAAGTCAAACTTGGATATGAGTTACATACTATGGGAGCTCTTGGGTGTTCGTTGAGAGTACGAAAGCAACAGCACTATGTCGTACCTAGCAGAGCACAGAGGAAGAGCGGCTTGAACTGGGAGATTATCATATCGATCGCAATGAAAATAGTGAGCGCATTGCTGTTGAAGGATGACCCAGATGTAACTTAGGGCTTCCAGAAGATAGTTCTGCAAGGAGACCCGATCCAAGCTGAATCCACAGAATTCCGAGTTAGAGAGGCGCCTCAGCGTCTGGGAAGACGGGCTCGCGGTTCCAAAAAAAGAGCCCCACAGTAAGAACTCGGAAAATATTCGTGTGTCGCTTTTTGGTCTATGGAAAGCTGGAATAAAGGGAGGCGAAGAGAGGCAGAGGCAAGGATGCAGGCCCAGTCACTGCCATAGAAAAACTGGTATCCAAAGCGCCCATACCAGTCCTGGCGGCCTTCGACACTAAATCCCCGAAAGATTCCTAGTCTTCTGGCCGAGATGCGAGAAGGAAGACTTGCTGTTGGTGCACTGTCAGTGGTGAGGAGAAAGACGCGTCGTGTTCACGTGTCTTAAAATCAACCAAGCAATGCCAAATAGATCCGTCTTTGGGTAGCCGGTAACTTGAAGAATTAATCAAATTCAGAGCCGAGTACAGAGGCATGTATGGAGAGACAACGAAGCCGAGTCCAGTGAGCGCACTTGCAGCTTACCCAAGTCCTACCGTGAAGCTCATACCCGGCCATGTTGTACTTAGGAGTTGAGTATGCTCTATCTCAGGTTTTGTATAGTCTAAATGTCGTTGTTTCTAGAACGAGCAGCAGCGATAACGCAGGAGGGGTCGCGGTTCAGACGGGGGATTCATTACATACTGGAGACTTTACAATGGCAGGTGGGCAGTACTAGAGTTTGGCACAGGAAACCAATATACCCCAGTATATATATGGAAAGCGGTGGCCACTGTATTTTAAGCGCGCTGTGGACCGCAAAAATTGCGCTCAAGGTATGTCCAAACCATATCTCGATAGAAGTCTCAATGCGACTGACCGTACTACACCGTG